>PITA01015802.1:0-48774 GCA_004023965.1 Spilogale gracilis | reverse complement strand
GGGTGTCCTTGGGGCTGATTCCTGGGGGGGTGTCCTTGGGGCTGAGTCCTTCTGCAGGCAGAGAGGAGGACACGGCACTTCCCTGTGCTCTGCCCACAGGCTGGGCGTCCCTCGGCTTGTGGACACGGGACTCTCATCTCTGCTCACCTGCCACATGGCCTTCTCTGTGGGTCTATGGGTGCCTTCTCCCCTTCTCTTCTCCTGTCATTGCCCTTCAGGCCCCATTTAATCGAGGGTCCCTCGGGGCTGGCTCTTATCTTCCCCTGTTAATTTCTGATTTCTCTTGTTCCATTGATGACACCTCCCTGGCTGCCACCGCCAGGGCCCTTAGGGTCTCCTACCCAGTGACCGACCCGTACAGCCTAGACTGCTTGGCGACACCTTGGAGCCAAACCCCAGCCCTTGCACTTCTCAAAGACATGTTGAGATTAAGGAAAAATCTCAGACTGCCCCTCCACCAATCACTGTTCACGGAGCGAGCACAGAGCTAAGGGAGGGGTACGCTCAGTCCAGGGATACAGACCCTTTCTAGCCCCACCCTTGTGGCCTGTCGCCCCCTCACTCCCCTCTCCTGCTGTCCTTGCTTCCACTTTGCTTGGGTGATCCTGGCTACCTCTCCCCTCCCAAGCCAAGGCCCACTCCCTTGGGGCCATGGCCGTGCTGTTCCTTCTGCCGAGGGAGCACGTGCCTTTGTCCGGCTGATTCCAGCGGAAGCATTAGCCTGCAGAGGTCTGCGTGATAAATGGCCTACTGTGTGTTCTTTACGTGCTGTGCTTCAGCAGGCTCTGAGTCACCGTCTCCATGGCGAAGGCATCACTGTCCGCAGCTTCAGGACAAGCCCCCGTCAGAGCAAGAGGCACCGGCTGAAGGCACTGTTGGCAAAGCCTGTGTTGGGCATTCTCGAGTTCTAACCATAATCCTCTGAGTAGGTGTCGGTGAGCCCCATTTTACCAAAGAGTGTGCACAGGTGAAGAGTTGTCTAGACCCACTGTCAGGGGGAAGGTATCGAGCACTAAGCCAGACTCAGCAGCATGGGTCACAGGGGGGCAGGCGGCACGGGAGTCCTTGTCTCTCAGAAGAAGCCTCCCTCTGCAGATAGGTCCTCCACTTCAGGGACGCAACGGCCCATGGTGGCAGCGCAGGGTCAGGACCAGGCCTGGTGGGATGAGAGCCAGAGATGGGACCGTGACTCTTTGCAGGTGCCCCTCATGCTGGAGGCATGATGTCACCCATCGCCATAGAATGAGGTATCTGAGCAGGGAGAGATGTCATCTCTGCCCGACGGCACCAGAGGGTAGGGTAGGTGTCCCCACGTGGGATGCAAGAAGGCTAGGAAGATATCACTGCTACTTGTATTTACAATGACTTTTCTATGTTTTGCCATTGAAAAGAAAATAAATGGCTCCCATCATTTTGGAAGACCATGTAGCAGGTCTTTTAAATCTGGGCATCATGCATTTCCTATGGCCAGGTTGCTCCCCCTGTAAGATTATGCCCAGTGGAAATGCACAGCATGCATCAGAAGTCATGTTTTAGAAGGTTCTTAGTGGTGCAGAGTTGGAGATGACCCAGATGTCCACACATAGCAGGTTGGGTGGGTGAATTGGGGCATATTTGCACAGTGCAGAACATGCTGGCCCAGCCTGGGGTGTGGATGGTCGTCAGACACCACACCCCCGAAAGCCATCAGCTGCAATAGTACATCCCCATCCTCCCATCATTCCACCACTGGGAGCTCAGAAAGGGGCAAAACCCTGCTGTGAGGGGAGTCACTGCACTCGATTTGGGGGGGAAGGCCACAGGAAAGGGACACGGGGGCTCCT
The DNA here is from genome assembly GCA_004023965.1 of Spilogale gracilis. Taxonomy (NCBI): domain Eukaryota; kingdom Metazoa; phylum Chordata; class Mammalia; order Carnivora; family Mephitidae; genus Spilogale; species Spilogale gracilis. The sequence goes on along the minus strand of PITA01015802.1, from coordinate 46,951 downwards.
GGGGAGCCCGAAATCTTCCCTCCCGGACTGGCTACGTGGGCTGTGTCTGAGGAAACATGTCATAAAGAGCCTGTTCTCTACTCCGAGTGCATGCCACTGGATTTCAGAGAATTATGGAGGGAATCACCAGGAAGACTTTATTTGATGCAATAACAGGGAAGACTACACCATCCTAGACAAAATGGGAGCTGAGAAGGACCCAAAAGGGACATAGATGAAGCGCTTAGATGTTCTTTTGATGCGCACAGCCAGATGCCTGAGGGAGCATTCTGGATGCTTCCACTGATGTGAACTACTGAATGAGGTGGAACTCATCTACACAATTAAAAGCCAAGGTAGTGGTTTCTCTGGGGTTGAGGGGGCTTCGTGACAAAAGGGAACCAAGCAGGGGCTTTGGAATGCTGGTCCCCCGAGTCAGAGGTACAAACCCATGAGACCACACACTCAAGATGCCCAGACGTCCTCTGGAGAAGGATCCAGAAAGAAGACATGGTGCATGACTGGTGCTCATAGTAGGGATTGAGGAAGCCTGCGTCCCCGCGCCTGGGTCTGGGGGAGGCGAGAGACAGTGGCAGGGAGAGATTGGACTCGTGGCAGCACAGGGTTAAGTGGACTTATGAATAATTAATGAGTTTTAATTACGCTCGCCTTCCCAAGATAGACCCATGGCTTTAAATATTCCCACGGGCATGCCCCAGGCTGGAGCCAGTCCTCACCCCACGAGCCGTATGTGAGCAGGAGCGTGCAGAGCTGAGCCCTCCCGAGCGTGGACCAGGCCCTTTGCCAACCCACGTCAGGGGTCAGAAAGCCCAGACAAATCAAGTGATGATCTCATGACCTCCAAGAGAATTCAAGCAAGCATGCGGAGGGATGGGTGGATATCTGGAATGTATCCATCCCGAAGAGAGGAAATCGCTCACAGCGCGTGCCTGCCGTGCCTCCCGGCCTCCCCCGATGGCAGGGAGACGATGGCACACACATGCGTGTCTGCAGTAAGGACGTGAGTGCCATGCCGTGTGGTCCTCCTGCCGAAGGGAGCTGACATGAAGTCCCAAGACCTCTCAGCGGGGAGCACTTCCTGAGTCGGGCCGCACGTGCTGAATTAGGACCACAGCTGTAGCTGGGGTGCCCGTGGGGGGCATCCACCCACAACCGATGCAGTGACCGCTGCCCCAGGTCCCTGCATACCCCATGCGTGCCCCTCCTGCTGCGCCGGCCCGGACCCCCGACCTGGACATGACGGGTTTCCTCCATCCCCCCTAACTGGCCCACAGCTGTGTTTCCAGAGCACCGAGCACACACGGGAGGTGGCAGAGAGCTGCCCTCTCTTTCTTTGGTTTGGAGATGACTCAACAACCTTAGCTTCTCTCACTGTCTCCCACTCCCTCACTGCTGTGTGAGCCTCTTTGAGGAAGTGCTCGGGATTTGTCTGCTCACAGCTCGTGTGGCGTCCCTCCTCTTACTCATAGGTACATTTGTCATCTGCTTTTTTTTTTTCATTTCAAGATAAACATCCTCAAACCCTCTGATTCCTGTATCATTAATAGTGCTTTACTTGCTGCTCGGGAAGTATGTCCTCACCTCTCTGCATCCAAGCAGTCATACAGGGATAGGCCTGATGTACTTGGGGCCAGGGGTCATCCGTATCTTCTGATGCCTTCCACGCCCTGGCCTCTGCCAGCCCCGTCGGCCTCCTCCCTCCCTGCACACACACATGCATGCACAGATGAACATACCCCCCCCTCCATACACACACGGCTGTGTGTCCAAATGGACACGTGTGTGCATTTGTGTGCATCCACGTAGGCGAGCACATACCAACATCGGTGCATGTGCGAAGCCACCACACATTAGCCACACACATGTACATGACTGTGTGCACGCAGATCACCCTAAGACTCTTGGCTGTGGCCCGCGTCTGTGTTCCCCACATGAGGGGCCTCCCCACAGCTGCTCCCAGTTCAGGGAGGCCCTCGGTCTACAGTTCTTCCCTCTGCACTTTGCGTCTGGCCCCCTCCCCTTCTCCTGGGTGTCAGTGACAGGCCACCTCTCAGACCCCTCCCTAACTCCTCTTCTCCAGGGCACACGGCTGGCCGTGTCCAGACGCAGGCCCCAGGCATCTGTGTGCTGCGAGGGCTCACCGCCCCATGTCCCCCACCCAGGGAGAGCCCCAAGTCTGCCGTCACTCTGCCTGGGCACCCTACAGGTGGGCACCTGCAGTCCGGTCCACTGGCCAAGCTGAAACCTGACCCCCCACCTGAAGCCCAGGGAGCCCACTGTGGGAGAGGATCCTGGGGCCTTGGGGTGTCACCTCTTACAGCTTGTCCAAGGAAGATCTGCAGAAAGCTGGCTCTGTGCCAGGCCCTGGGCGCCAGAATCAGACACCCCTGCAAGAGACAGAGACTCAGAATTCCCTGAGGTATGACAAGGCCCTGCAGGGGTGGAGAACCTCACTGGCTCCGTGGGGCCCAGCACAGAAGCGGAGGCCAGGGGGGCTCTAGAAACCGGACCTCCCCGCTGCATCCTGAGGTTGAGGTTTGCTAGTGAAAGGTGGGCATGGGAGACAGCGTTTCAGGTGAGAAGGCAGAGCAGGTTTGGGGTCAAGATCTCCAAGGGTAGACCTGGACCATCCTCCCTCTTTGGGGGGTTTATGGCCGCTATTGTTCCATTGCCAGGCAGCTGAGCATCTGGACCCGACTCGTGTGCACAGCCTGCATGTGGAGCGGAGCTGGCACCAGCCCCGGGGACGGACGGCACACCATCACCCCCGAACGCAGTGCCCCCCGGCAGGCCGATAGAGGGGTGGGCGCAAGGCGGCTAGGGAGGCAGCCCGCACTGCAGCTGGAGCAGCCGGCCTCTTGCATTTGGGGTCCCCCCACCCTGGGCCGTGGGGGCCTGGATGGAGCACCCAGGGCCAGACAGGGAGCATCCCAGGGAGCCTCTGGCTGGGGGATGGGGGCTTCCTGTGTGAATACGGGGGAGGAAGCAGAGTCCCGGTCTGCAGCCAGCACCTGAGTGGGATGTGGTCCTTGAGGTCAAGCAAGGGAGGAGGGACTGGCTAAGCGGGGACGAGCTGCAGTGGTTGCCTGGAAGGTGAAACAGGAGTTGACAGCCAGAGATGCGTGCAGGTGACAGGCATCGGGAAGTGGGATAAGCCGTATTCAGGGCTGTTGGCACAGGGGCAGGACGAGAGCTGTGGCGGCCTTGGGCCACCCCTAAAACCAGCAGGAGCACACTGTCTGTATGCCCGTGCCGGAAGATCACAGCACGGACAGTGAGCAACGCACCCCTCTGGAGAGAGACCGTGGGGGGTTTCACACCGCACTCTTCACTGTTAGAGGTGATGCAGAGGCAGTTGCTTTATAGGGGGAAAGACAATAAAATAAATAGGACAGCGGAATGCATAATAGTTAGTGGACGTTGCTCATTTTAGTTTTCTTTAATCTGACATTTTAGGAATAATCTTAGTTTTTGACAGAGCAGGGTGTTTTCACTGAGTTGACTGCAATAACAGTTTTGCCTGGAAAATTCTCCCGCTTAGTGTACTAAAGATGAGAAATATGCAAAGATCAGGGAGAGTGGTGTCCTGTAACACGTTATCCGTGTGACGGAAGCGGGGTGTGTACAGGTCTACACGGCACTGGCGGGACTGCAGGCAGCGTGGAGGAGGACGGCGGAGCCCGGGTCGTCCTTGGTTCTGAGCACCAGAGGCTGCAGGAGCTGTTTGCCTGTTGGCCAGCCCTGTTCCCGTCCCCTGCGTCTCTGGTTTGTGTGTGAGTGACTCAGAGCCCCTCGTGGCAGGTGGGGCGTCCACACCCCCCGAGATGGTGTCAGGGCCTCACTGCCTGGGGTGGCGGGCACCCACACATGTGGCTAAGGGCAATTCCCGGAGAGGACTGAGGCCAAAGCCGTGTATCTGTCTGTCCGTGTCGTCTTTCCAGATCTCCCCAGGGTCACGCTACATGTGCAGGGCTCCATTCGGAAAGCTGGAATGGCACAATGAAGATACTCTTCTAAACAAAGACCTGCTTGTGACCTTTTATATAAAACCAGTGTCAAGGCGGGGCTAATTGTTAGTAATCTTTCTGGTATTAGTAACCGTGTTCCTGATAGGTGGTGTTTTCTTTCACGATGTTTGTGTCATTCACTCACAAGTGAGTGGTGTACGTATGACAACAACTCTGGGTCTAATTAGGGAGGAGAAGAGTCATAAAGTGATTCATGGGCTGGCTTCTCTGGAACAAACAATTAAAAGCAGCTTTGAACATGAGTGCCTGACTTCCAGCCACCTGTTTAATACTGAGGCTGGAATGTGCATGTTTGCTGAGCTCTTCTTTGTGGCTCTGGGTCCCCAGCGCTGCAGAGGCCTCTGGCCCTGAGCATGAAGGGTGTGGGTTTTGCACGTCAGCAGCTGACCCTTTCTGCCGAGCTCTGTCTGTTTCGGGCTGATGGGGCTTGAACTGTTTTCCTGCAGGGGTTTTAAGGTCTGTTGCATGAAACTGGAATACCATCTTCTCTGATTCCCGATTTCCAGGCCACCCTGCGTTCATCAGAACTGTTCCTCTCCACCGCAACAAAGTGGCTCCTTCTGCTGTCCCAAGCAGGATCACATACTTGGGGCCCCTGGGGTGGGCAGCCCCTGCTCTGTCTTCTGCCTGGAATGCAACCTCCGGACCCCCAATTTTCACAACAGTCATTATTCACATCTCTGCTGGGAGCTCCTCCCTACCCACCTCCCACACCAGACTGTCCATCCACACACACTGACCAGGACCTCTAGTTCCCATATGGCAGAGTGGCTGGTATCAGACTTACTCTCCAGAAATCAAAGTCTGCCTTAGGTAGGAGGGAAGGAGGAGGGACAAAGGGAAAACAGAGGAAGAAGGAAAGAAGGAAGGAAAGACTTGAAAGCCTCTGAAAACAACCAAGGCAACTAGAACTTGAGGGGGCAAAATCCCAGAGAAAAGAGACCTACAGAGAACAGCAGCTGGTGTCCTATGTGGCATGGTCGCTGGAGTGGGTGCTAAGTTCCGGGCTGCATGTTCTCAGGCAAGACTGGACACCAGGCAGAAAGCAGGGGCTGAGAAGTGAGGCAGAGCGGGGAGGCCTGTGGTCTATTGAGTCTCAACATTGGAAAAACCGGCTATTTAAAGTCTGTCTGAAGGGGAAGCGCTCACACTGCCACCATTGGTGGAGATGGGTGGCCCCTGGAACCTGACATACGGCTGGCGGGGATGTCAGCTGGCCCGACCATTAGGAAAACCATTAGCAGCTGTTGCCAAAGATGAATGTGTGCGTGTCCACGTCCCAGGATTCCACCCTGAGATGGAGCCCTAACAGAGACACACACCTATGGGCGCAGGAATATCTTGACAACATCGTGGGTTATGTCCCCCAAACTCAGAACCATTCAAATATCCATCAACACTAGGATGGATAAGTAATTATGGGCTATGGGTACAATGGAATATTATGCAGGCTTCCAAAGAATGTGATGCTACCTTCACAACAAGGATGACCATCACAGAGAGGATGTCGATAGAAGATAAAATAATGCAGATGGATCCTGGGTGGGCAGGAGGGAGGCTTCTCTGGTCCTCGTGATGTTCTCATCTCAATCTAGATAGTGATCACACAGTGGAGGTGCTCACTTTGAAAATCCATCAAGCTATACACTTACGATTTGTACATTTTCTCATATGTACACTTTATTTTTTTAAGATTTATTTATTTGAGAGAGAGTGGGTGCTTACAAGTGGAGGCAGGGGAAGAGGGAGAGAGAGACTCTCAGACACACTCCCCACTGAGCATGGAGCCCAAAGTTGGACTCAGTCTCATAACCCCAAGATCAGGATCTGAGCTGAAACCGAGAGTCCAACACTCAGCTGCCTGAGCCACATAGGCACCCAATGCCCAAACCGTGTGTATACTTTATTATAAATCTTAGCTAAGTAGGTGGATGATGGATAGGTAGGTAGGTAGATGGGGGGCGCAGGCTGGAAGAAGAGAATATGAATGAATGAGAATGATTGCTTACTATGTTCTGGGGACAATCTTACACAGACAGATCCATTTTTCCCATGTTCTTGGCCTGTTTATATTCTTCTACCCGTTCTAAAGAAATTGTCTTATATTGTACTTATTCGAATTTTCCAGACTGTGGATTTCTTGTTCTCAGGAATGACAATAAAATGATGATAATAATGGCTACTTATATTTGACTGCTCACTCTTTCCAGGTACGGGTCTCCATTTATTAACTCATTTAATCTTTACAAACAGCCCTCAAGGTAGAGATCGTTACTATCTCTGTCTCACAGATCTAACAAAATCGAGCCTTGGAGAGCCTATTCGGCTTCCCAAAATCACACATCTAGTCTGTGACAGAAGCAGCATTCCCAGACTACTGCACCCACACATGCTCCAGCCACCAGGCTCTCTTGCTTCTTCTAGTGGTGAAGGTGTCCATTTGTTTAAGGCCAGCTATGTGCCAGATACATACAAAGCTCAGCACCAGTGCCGCTTCTCATGCCTGTATTTCTATGGACACTATGAAACAGTGTCCAATATCTGTTTATTGGATGGATGGATGAATGGACGGATGGACGGATGGCTGTGTGGATGGGTGGGTGAGTGGGTGGATGGATGGATGGATGGATGGATGGATGGATAGATGGATGTGTGGATGGATGGATGTGTGGATGGATGGATGGATGGATGGATGGATGGATGGATGGATGGATGTGTAGGTGGATGGACAGATGGATGGATGAGTGGGTGAATGGTTAGATGGATGTGTGGATGGATGGATGGAAGTGGACGGATGGATGAGTGGATGGATGGATGGACGGGTGGATGAATGGATGTGTAGGTGGATGGGTGAATGGTTGGATAGATGTGTGGATGGATGGATGGAAGAGTGGATGGGTGGGTGGGTGGATGGATGGATGGATGGATGGATGGATGGATGGATGGATGAGTGGGAAAATGGGTGAATGGTTGGATGGATGTGTGGATGGATGGAAGCATGCATGGATGGATGGATGGATGTGTAAATGGATGGACAGAAAGATGGATAGATGAGTGGATGAATGGGTGAATGGATGGATGTGTGTGTAGGCATGTGGATGGTTGGATGGATGTGTGGGTGTGTGGCTGGGAGGGGAGATGAATGGGGTTTTCAGAAAGTATGCACTCAGAAGACTCCCTCTGAGTCAGTCTGGTGTCTGGTCTTATGGGTAAGTGATTCCTGAGAAAAACACCAAAGGCCCAAGCATGTTTGAGTGACCAGATTATGGCTTAGAGCTGGGTTTCATACATGGAGGTGCTCCATTAATACAGATTCCTGGCCCTGCTCACAGAGATCAGGAGTCAGCAGGTCCCCAATGGGTGCTGGGACCCTGACTTTCTCGCAGGATCCCCATATGTGCTGCTCTGCGGGACTGTGGACCAGCAGTATCAGTACCGTGTCTCTTGCACTGACACTTAATAATTGTTTCCCTAAGCCCTCTGTTAATTGAACTAAGCAGAGATAATGAGAGAAAGATTTCCAGGGCATGTCTTCAGGGCTCTGCAGAGTGGGTGTGTGCGTGCGGGGAAGGGGGTAATAGGGCTTTCTGCAGCCTCCCCCCAATGTGAGTCTGCACTCAGCTTTACAGCCCCCTCATCAGTGTGCCAGGCGGCCTTCTGCCTCGAGGCCATTTATAGTGCCGAAGCTTGTGAAGCTAAAACAGTTTGATGTGTAATTGCAGGAGGAAATGGGAAACCTGCTGAGCATGGAGGGATATAGTGCCTTATCACCCTTTATGTGCGGCGGCTGCTTGCCGGAATTGCCAGCAGATCCGCACCATCGACAGAACGGTGACATTTTTCATGGGCCGCCGTGTTCTGAATCAACACTGCAATGGTGTGATTAGAGGAGGACTGGAAGGGAACAGTCGCACGGCCCCGGTGACAGATCAGTCACGAGCCCTGCCTCCTCCTTATTACCTGCTGTCTGGTGTGATATGCAAAGCAGCTTCTCCAGATGCATTACACCTTCACATTACCTGAAAATTGAATTTTATTTGGTGGCCTGCATATAATTTATAGCACTCCTCCAATACACTTCAGTTCTCATTTAGCCGAGAGTGTATTCTTTATTTCCTACTGGCCAAGAGACAGAGAAAGAAGCCTGAGTATTCATTTGCTCACAGCCGCCCCCCACCCCCCGGCCCTGCCTTCTGTGCTGAATGGGCTTTTTAAGCTGCCTTGGCAGCTCACTGGTGAGGGTTGCCCATGCTTCCCAGTGCCCAAGACGCCTCCTTCCAAGAGGTGCGCCATCAGTGTGGACACGGGGATGCTCTGGAGCTGTGTTCCACGGCCCAGCTGGAGCGTGCTATCCCGTGTCTGAGACCATGTCAGACACGTGCCGGGGACCCCGGTTCCAGACAGAGCTCAGCAGTAAGGGATGGAGTGCATTTTAGCTTTAAAGGGTCACCGAAATAGGTAGCGGAAAACCCCCTCACCCCCCGTTTCAAATCATAAAAATTCTGTGGGAGAAGACCTGTTAGACAAATCGTGGCTTCTGCAGTTCCCTCATAGGAGTGTATCTCACTTGATCAAAATTGCTATTTTTTTAAATCAAGTTTATCAGGGTAAAATTTAACATACACTAAACTATACCCTGTTTACAGTGTATGTCGTCATGAGTCTTGACAGATGAATACACTCATGAAACCAGCCCCAAAGCAAGGTTCAAGGCGTTCTGTGTCTCTGCTTCTTTGCAGCTGACCCTCCTCCCCGCCAGCCCCAGCGACGGTCACATAGGTCAGCCCCCCGTCACTGTGGATGACTTGGCATTTCCTATAGGTCTACAGAAATGGGACCGTGTGGTCCCTGCTCTTCTGTGGCTGGCATCTTTGTCCTGCTGAATGACTCTGAGACCTGGCCACACAATCATGTGCATGTATTGCTACCTTCTGGTGCTGTGTGGTATTCCACTGAACCAGACCCACGTTTTGTGTCTCACTCACCTGCTGCTGGGCATTTCAGATCGTCCCTAGGTTTGTGTTGCTGTGATAAAGCTGTGTTATTTGTGCCCCCATCCTCCGTGTCTCAGCCGCCTGGGGTGAGCGGTGGGGAGAAGAAAGGCTGTGCGGGAAGCAGGGCTTTAACTTCCTAAGACATTGCCTGACGTTTTTGCAAACCAGTTATGTGGGAATTCCATGTCCTTTCCTACATGTGGTATGTCCAGCTCTTGGGATGATGGCCGCTGGGGTGAGGGTGTCGTGGGACCTCACTGTGGCTTAATCTGCTTTTTCCTGCAGACTGATGGTGTTGGGTGGCTTTTCACGTTCTCATTGCTCATTTATGTGTGTTCTTCTGTGAAGCATCTGTTTAAATATTTTATTCATTCTCAGATCATCTTGTTTATCCTTATTATTGGGTTCTATGTGATCTTTATGTATCTGCCACGTAATTTTTTGTCAGAGAGATATATTGAAAATGTTCTCTGCCAGCCAGTGGCTTGCCTGGTTGTCTTGGGAGTATCTTTTCACGGAGCAAAAGTTCCAATTCTGAGACTCCTGTTCATGCATTCTTTCTTTTATGGGTCACATCTTTTATTTCTGTCTGAGAAATCTGTTCTTAGTCTGGAGTGAAGACAGTGTCTGTCTTAATCTGTGAAGACACACAGTGTCTTCCCGTGTGTCTCTGGCATGTTGTAAAGTTTTCGCTTCTGTGTTTGGATCTGGGATCTGTTCTGAGTGAACCTCTGGGTATGGAGTAAGTTAAGGGTCAGTGTCTGTTTTCCATGTGGATGTCTGGTTACTCCAGCACCATTTGTTGGAAAGACTTTCCTCTCCCTGTTAAATTACCCTGGCAGTTTCGTCAAATATCAACGGATCGTCCGCGTGTGGTTCTCGGTTTTCTCTTCTGTGCGTTGCTCTAAAGGCATTCGTCCCCCAGCCGCAGAAGAGTTCTGTCCCTTCCTTCCTTGGAAATCTCAGACTCTGGTCATGTATGTCATCCCACTTACTCCTTTTAGAATGACTTTGCCTCTTAGAGACATTGCATTTTTATAAAAAATTTTTTAAAATCCTGCTAGAATTTTGATTGGGGTTGTCAAAACCATTCTCGAAAATCACTTAGATGGACTCTCACAGGCAGGACACAAGTGCTTGTGTGGGTGACCCTTGGCGTGTGTGGTTCCCGTGCCCACAGAAGTGCTTGGGCTGGGGATGCTGGGGAGAAGGCTGTGGCACCCGCGTGCAGACCCCCGTCCTCCCTGAGGAGTAAGCAGTGGAGGGAGGGGGTTCCATGACCTTCCTGCAGGGTGCCCAGCACTGCCTTGGTGGTGGTCCTCATCAAGTCTGTTACATGTGGAAAGAGTTGTTTCTGGGTGAGAGGATTGAATGAAATATGGCACTCGAGCATGAGCTGCGGTCTGTGGATTTCAGTCTCCCATCTAGCTCTTTTGACACCACCCACCTGTCTGAGTTGGTATTTCCCACAATGGCTTTCTTGTGTCCTGGCCATCATGGTCATGATCCATGTCTACTGGAGAGTGGATTGTACCCTCTGGGACATTCCACTCCGGTGACTTCCGTGTGGAGCCCATGCTACACACCTACTCTTCGGTGACTTCCCCCTCTTAGCATCAAGGATCAGATCAACCGGTAGCTCATGGGACTGACACACCAGTGACATTGGATCTCTGGATAACTGCCCAATTAAGAGTTGACTGGCAGCTCATCGCCACCCAGGTTCCATAGTTTTTCTGAATGATCCTCGTTAGGTTTTGCATGATCTAATTTAGCCCAGCCTTGTGAAAGCACTATGCAAACCCATCCCCTCTCTCTCTGCTATTTGAGAGAATAATAGATCCATGGGAGAATTCATTTGTAACTCTAAGCCCCGAGTTAAAGACGTCTCGGGGGATAAACGTGGGTGATTTGTGGAACACTGCGATGCATTTATGAGATAGATTGCACGTTCACTGCACACAGCGAGGCCAGATCAGGTTGCATTAGAGGCGTCAGGCTCTTCCCTGCCTAATCTGGCTCTCCTTCGGGGAGAGAATGCAAGCTTTACTGAGTGCTAAATATGAAAAGCCACAGTGGAAATTGCTTCCATGGCAGTGGTCCTGGAAGCAAGTACCTACTTCTTTGCTCTTTTAAGCGCATTGGGGAACTTCATAAGGAATGAAGTGCTTCCCACTGGGCTTAATTTCCAGGCCATGCCCTGCCTCCTGCGCTGTCACACGGAGGCAGCCTGGGCCTGGCGGGCTGGAGGGTGGTGCCGGGCCAGCGGCAGCTAGTGGACAGCCTGTTCCCTGTCTGGTGGCCCTCCCCTCAGCTGCCCATTGCCCGTTCTGTCCTGGGGCCCTGTTTTCCACTCCCTCCCACCCCTCTCTTCCTAATGCCCAAGAGCTAGTGACTCTGGTACTTTATCCCTGCCGAGGCTCAAAGCAGGTAAAAGCCCTGGTTCCTTCCCCCTTCTCTCTTCCACGGTGGGCGGATCTCCTGCGGCCTTCCCCAGCCCCTCCCACCCGCACGGGCGCTGAATTAACGGGCTCTTTGCTCAAGCCACGGCTGTGTAGGCAAACATGATGTTTCTTCTGAGACCGTAAGCCCCAGAATTCACATCCAACGGTTGTGTAGTGACGACGGCTAGCTGTGTGTGCCTTCTGTGAGGCTCAGAGTGCCTGGGGTTGGATTCCATTTGGGGACCGTTTACAAGAAGCGGAGGCTCTGAGAGGCCATGTGAGCTGCCCCATGACCTGCCCACGACAGGCGTCAGAGATGGAGGAAGGAGCGTTGTCTCCTGCCTGAGCTGTTTCAGGGAGCTTGTCTGTGAGGCTGTCACTGGGGCCGCGGGCTCTCCCAGGCTATGGGGCCTCCCCTAGTGGTCCCGCTGGGGTGTGCTGAGGGGCAAACAGGTGCAGGCCGGAAAGTGAGTTTTCAAGACAGAGTGGAGAGGGGAGGTGAGACCTGGGCACCTGGGAGCTGCCTGCGGCTGACACCGGGCCAAGCCCCAACTATGCCTGCCCGCCGAACCCTCTCCCCTCCAGGAGGCCTGGGCTGGTCTTCTGTCCAGTTGTCAGCTGTGAGGCTGCCCACCCCACCTGACCTCCTGGGGCTCACAGGAGACAGGGGCCTCCGTTGCCCAGATACCTCTCAGGGTCTCTCTGTCTCACTCCGAACCGGCCTGTTCCATTATCCTGTGACTGATGGCTTTCTTGCCCTGGGCAGGGCCTGGCTGCTGAGCCCAGTCATTTAAAGGGATGTGCCACTTTCCTTCTAGAAGCTTCCTCCCAAGGGATGAGTTCACAACTCCCTCCTGTAGCACCACCAGGGCTGTGGTGCTACAGGAGGGATGGCAGAGCCCTCCACTTTCTGATGAATCACAAGGACTCTGCAAGTTTTAACAATGAGGGCCCCAGGTATGGTCATTTGGGTGTTGGGAGAGGCCTTCTGGGGCAATGGTGCTGGGAAGGCGGCTCCCAGGGCTTGGGACCACAGCTCCTCTGTGACCTCAAGGTCACCATGAGGTGTCTGTATGCTCTCTGCTCTTTGCCCACACTCAGTCTCACCACAGGGCCTTTGCATGTGCTGTTCCTCAGCCTGCTGCTCCCTTTCTTGGCCTTGTTAGCCCCCCAACCTCCCTGGTCATATTAGGCCCTCCTGATAGTCTCACCTTGGACTCATCCCATTCCACTCTTAATCATAGTCATAGTCACTGTGCAATTCACACAGGTCACTGTGGATTCCACTTCAACCCAGCCCTGTCCAACACCAGCCAGAGCTTCTGAAATCCAGCTCCGGCACTGGCTACCCAGTGTTAGCCCAGACCCCACAGGTTGAGGGCAGACTCCTCCAAAATCCTGCCCTACTTCAGACACCAGCCATAAGTCTCATGGGGACCCCAGGCCACTGTACTTCTGACCAATGGCTGACAGATCCCAGATCCTGTGCCCCTCCCCCCCTCAGATTCGGTATTTTGGGAGAAAGACCGACAGCACTCAGAAAGGCCAAGCTTCTGGGTGTGGTTTTACTCTAGAGGTCAGGGAGGCAGCCTGAGCTTCTTTTAATCGGGACATCAGGGTGAGACCCTCTGGGCACATCAATGTGCCAGGGAGCCCCACTGTTTTCTTGAGGTTTTGTCACAAGGCACAGTTGGTTACAGCATTGGCTGTGTGAGGTCCCTGGGGTCAAGCTGGCTCCTCCCCCAGTCTCTGGGCAGGCGGGAAGGCCCTGCCTGCATTTGCACCTGCTCTATCTCAGGGCCCAGCACTGGGCAGAGAACTGGGGTGGGGCTCCCAAGATAGCAACGTATGAATGAGGAAGTCCATCTGAGGGCGGGGGCTCGGGAGGAGGCAGCAGGACAGCCCCACACCAGCCTGTGCCCGGGGCACAGGGACAGAGCACAGGGCCCGGCCTCAGTGCCTGCTCCCCCACCCCGCCCCCGCTCCACCTGGGGCTCTGCTCACCAGCTTTCCTTAGGAGCAGCGGCTCTCGTGTTGCGTCCGAAGCACATGGGAGGAATCTGTTTATTTACCGTGATGGGCTTTTCCTTTACCTTATTGTGCATGTTACCCTCTTTGGTGACATCCCGTTTCCAGCAGAGTGGTGCGTAAGACCATAGCACTTACCTGCTGAAACAGCCGCTTATTTGGGGCTGCGAGACGTGGGAGGCAGGCTGGCGCTCCCTGTTCGCTGAGTGACCCATCAGGGTGTGCATTCCGCTCCCTCTACCTGCAGAGCAGGTGTCATCAGAGCCTCTACTGTGACGGCCACCCAGCTGGGCTGACCATCACAGGTGCATGGTCCATGGGATCTGGGAACAGGGAAATGAGGGCTTTGGCTTCCGAGTGCCACTGCCTGGGGCCTTCTTCCCTGGGGATTCAGACCCTCTGTGCTCTGTGTATGACGAATTAAGTCACTGGGGTCCTCCGATGGCTGCAGTCCTGTCACTGGTCCGCGGTGCTGACACATCCCATGAGCCTGGTGGGACGACCCACTGGGCCAGCACACATCCCCTTCGACAGTGGAAGAAATCAGGGAGCAAGAATTCAGGTGCCTCCAAGCATCCTTCCACCTGGACTAAGAATCAAATTGACACGAGGCAGAGTAACACAAGAAAACCAAGTTTAATGGCACATGTACCAGGAATCCGCACAGACAGAAATTCCAGACAGCCAGGCAAAATGAGGCCAGTGGGAACATCCCAAAGGCAGGGGAAGGAGACAAGGGTCCAGGACCCGAGACGGTGACAGAAAGAACACAGTTCACAGGGCGCTAAGAAGAGCAGGTGTCTGGTAACTAGGCATCTCTCCTGCCCCCAGATGGGTCGCTCAGATAAAGTTTATCTCTGCTAATAACCCTCATTCTGGGAAAGACTCCCAATTTAGCTTCTGTGGAGTTAGGGGACAGGCAAAAGTCTCTCTCCAGCCCACAGGGTGTCAACTGCCTTCAGCCCAGAGCACTCTCCATGCCGCAGTGGCCTCTAGGGGTGACCTGCCCTCGGCCCCCATAAAGCCACACCGACAATCCCAAAGGGACTAGCCATTTTCAGCCAGTCCTGATGTCACCGTGCGTGCTCTGTGGAGCGCCAGACACTGGATGTGCTCAGCGCTGTGCTCCGTCCTTCAGTGAGTCGCTCCTCTCCGCCGCTACGGCAAGGAAGCCACCATGATGAGCGGCTGGGACCCCAACCATGGTTCCTTTTCCCAGACACCAACCCCCCACCCCCGGCCTGGGGGAGATAGTGCGCCACCACCTGAGCTCATCTCCTTCCACACCTCTGACTCGGAACCCAAGCCCAGGCAGGACATCTCCCACATTTCCCTAGTCCGTGGATCAAATTTGACCAATTGTGGCTTGAATGAAAGGCCCAGCACTTGAGTCTTACTGTTTTTTAAAATTTATACTATCATAGAAATAATATACCCACCAATAGGAAAATGCACTTCCATGAAGAATTCACATTAGGAAATATGAAAATCCGTACTCCATACCATTGGAGCGAGTTGTTTTTAGAGAAACCAAGAATCCTTTCTGTGAGCTTCATTTTTATAGTGTGTTTTGTTCTCCTTGAGAGGACCTCATAAATCAACTGGACACATTTTGCTATAAAAGAAATATTTTATGTGTGAAGTACTTTCTTCAAGATTTTCTCTTTTATCAGGGGTTTGTAAAAGTGCAACATGACACGTGGGTATAACCGGTTGGCCATAGCCCTTAACTGTGAGCGTCGTAGATCTCTGCTTATGCAAAATTTATTTGAGTGTCAGAACTTTATTTAAGTGGATAAGGTGGGGGAAGGCTTCACTGAAGACATTGTATATGAAATAAAAGATTTTATGCTTCCAAAAAACTTCTGGCAAAACTTCACAGCCTTCTGCTGATAGGATTCTGCTGATGGTGCCCTGAAGTATGTCCTTGACGGAAACCAAATCTCACCATTTTATTAAATCAGTAACCCAGAAATCCTTGAGAAGCTCAGTTCATTTTCAACATCTCAAATAGTAAAAATTATTTTAAAAAATTATCTCTCTTAAAAACATAAAAAAGTAAAACAAAAACAAATTGTCGTTGTTACGTTCACCGTGAGAACACCGGGTGCAGTGTGTCAAAGCTTCTTTTATTTTTCTTCCCAGTGACGCATGTGTCTTCTCTGTTGGCTGTTCTGACTGAATATATTTTTAACTTTTTAAAAGGCTTGTCTCTTCACTGAAAAATAGTTTGACTTTTTGTCAAAATGGTCAAAACAATCTCAGTGTTTGAAGTGGTGTTATTTGAAAAGCCAGCCCCCGAGGAGTGTTGACATACGTGTTTCAGTTGTCTGCGACTATGTGACGAACTCCCACACTCCGAGGTGTACGGCACCAAGGCCGCACCGTCTTCTCGCTTCAGGGGACCCGTGGATAGGCTCTGCTGGATGGTTGGTCGAGAGGTCTCCCATGCACTGTAGTCAGGTCATAGTTGGGGTTGGAGTTATCCCACCACCATGAGGGGTCTGGATATCCAAGATGGCGCGCCCACATGGCCATCAGTGGATGTTGGCCATCAGCTGGGAGGTTGGCTGGAACTACAGGTGGGGGGCTTGGTTCAGGCTTCTCATAGCTTGGGGACTAGGTTCTCAGGCATGTGTCCCAAAAGACAGCATTCCAAGGACCCAGGTGGAAGTCAGAGGATTGGTGACCCACCAGTGGGAGTCCCGGAATATCTGTCCCACTGCAGTTGATAGGTCAACGTGATCACTAGCCAGTCCACGTTCACGGGGAGGGGATCGGCATCTCCTCTAGTGGGAAGAGGAGCCAAAAGTAGAGAGAAGAAAAGACTCCGTGAGGCCATCATTGGAGACCACCCAGCACGGGGCAGCTCTTCCTGCCATGGCTCTCTGCATCCCCCCCCCCCCCCCGCTCTGCAGTTGTGCACAGTCTATGCATGGAATGAGTTCCCAGTAAAGGCTGCCTCTCCACTCATGGCTTGGCCCACCTCTGCTGAACACCGTAGCTTTTTAGATCACTCTTCACTGATCGTCCAGTGTTGCAGATGGCCCACAATAAACCCCAAAGGCAACATAAAATGATGGCAAAGTGGAGGTACAGATAATGCCAAAATACAGAATTTCATGGCGACAGTGAAGGTCTTGCTGGAAAACTGCAGGAATCCCACTCACGGTGCTTGACCAGCGAAGTGGTAGAGATCAGGCAGATAACCTCCAGAGAGGCAAAAATCAACTTTTCTCCAGTGATAATATACGTTCATCTAAGAGAATTATTAAAACATTAAATAATTAAGAGAACAACTTCTGGGAATCAGTGGAATTCTAGACTGTTGTTTATAAAAATCACTCTCTACAAAATGGCTCCAAAGTTGTCTATGAACAGAACAATTGTATAAGATGCGCCATGTATTTATTGTGTTAGCCAAGCCATGCTGTGGGAACAGCCTTTTGCTCTGAAATAGGGCATGCACTTACAATTGGAATTGTTATTCTTTTTTTTTTTAAATTTTATTTATTTGACAGAGAGAAACACAGCCAGAGAGGGAACACAAGCAGGGGGAGTGAGAGAGGGAGAAGCAGGCTTCCTGCTGAGCAGGGAGCCGGATGTGGGGCTCCATCCCGGGTCTCCGGGATCATGACCCGAGCTGACTGAAGGCAGTTGCTTAACCAACTGAGCCATCCAGGCGCCCCTGGAATTGTTATTCTATTAAATATTAAATACAATAAATATATTTTCAATCAATGTCAGTTTTATTTTTCAATATAAAGTGTCGATCAAATAGTTGATCTGCGTTATTCACTGTAAAATTTTAACTCCAGTTTTCAATGGATTTACTTCATGTCTCTCCGAGAGTTTCGACTGTCTCGTGTGATAAGGATCTCCCCAGGTTTAAATCCAGGTGATTGGGGTTGGGATTCTAGCTTTCTGCTCCGGCTAGCTCTGGGGCACACGCGCCGTTGTCGGCACCCTTTGACAGGTGCCCGAGTGTCCCCACTCGCCATGGTGCATTGCTGACACGGGGCGAGGTGTGGGAGAGGTCCCGTGTCCATGGCAGCAGGCTGAGCGCCACTGCTAACAAGGGTGTAGTTATCTGGAGGGGCCTGGGGGAGCCGATCTGCAGGTAGGTTGCCCGCATGCAGGTGAGGGAGCAAGGAGCACAGAGACCCGGCTCTGAGATGGAAGTTTCCGTAGAGTTCCGAGAGAACTTCAAAGACAGCTCCTTCCTGTAGCTTCGTTCTTAAGGTGACAAAGATAACAGTTCTTCACACATTTCTGAATCAGAAGTGACTTCTTTGATTTGGCAAGCCCATGCTTTGTGCAAGCTTCCATGCGGCTCTCAGACTAGCAAGGCCGCAACGAAGCTGCAGCCCGCCATTGTCCTGCCCACTGCAGGAGCCGAAGGCCCCAGTCTCTGGGACAAGTAAAAAGAGATAGGACTAAGTTTTAGAAGGAAAGGAACACCAAGGGACCCCCACACCTGCCTCGTGACTCTAGGGTGGCCGTGAGGACAGAGTGGGCCTGGCAGTGCCGCCAGCCGGACTGAAGGCGGCAAGGCCCTGGGGCTGTGACTCCAGTCCATGGCACCAGCTGTCCCCACTCAAGCTGGGAGAAAGGCTGCCCTCTAGCCCCTGCCGTTCACCGTGTAAGGTCCATGAGAAAGAAGTCAGGTGGAACTGTTTGCTTCACAAGGTGAAGTCCCCTTCATTCAAGTCCCCGGCGACCTCGACCAATGCAGCTCAAGCCCCGTCAGGCAGAAATTACTGCAAGATTTCAAAAACCTGTGTGTGAATCTGCGTGTCCTTCTCAATGATGATAGCAAGCGTGAATCTGACCCACAGCAAAGACCACCAAGAAGCACGGGCAGCCCCAGTTTCCAGGACCCGGGCTGCTCCTGCCCTCACTGCTGACAGTTACAGGATAGGCATCTTCGGAGTGCCAGTGCCCTCTTAGGCGGGGAAAGCTGGTACAAGCTGGCATTGGAAGCCAGAGTGTGTGCAGCTGAGGAGCTCCAACCCCGACCGAGCTGGGGCCAGCCCCCCCCCCCGACAAGACCCTTGGGGGCACATCACCATTGTCAGATCAATGAGACACCTCCATCCTGTATCCTCATCATCCTGCTGTGAAAATGTTGATGGCAAGAAAGAATAATAATAACAGATTTTGAGAACTCCAATGAAATGACTGCAGAACTACCCAACATTGTAAGTAACAGTGGCACTTCTGATTGGCCCACGGGGGTGTGTTGGGGTTCTACGTTACATTCTGTCCCAGGTGCCTGCAGTTGAGACCAAGGGCTTGCGTTCTGGGCGATGGGATAGAACATGGGAGACCTTGACCCAGAGTCTCGGAGCCCCAGCTGCGTGGTGACATCCAGACAGAAGTCAGGGTGTCCGAAAGGCTCCAGGAATCTGCAGATGGAGCTCCTTCGTTTAAATAAGTAACAAAGATGATTTTTAACCCTCTTTTTCCGATCGAGGAAAAAAATGTACATTTATGGGGTACGTTTCTTCAGCTTGAGCCCCGCTCTCCAGAAACAGTACTTCTGCCCTGTTGGCATCAGGGCCCGAGGGTTCTCTGTGGTGGGGGCGTCCTGTGTACTGGGATGTCCAGCAGCAGCCCTGACCACACCCACTCGACCCACTGGCACTGTCCTTCCCCAACCACTCCCCAGTTAGGACAATCAGAACTGTCTCCAGACATTGCCAAATGTCTCCTGCAGACCCCAGGACCCCTGCCTGGGAACCACTGCCCTACTTATACACTTGTTAACAAATGTGCGTTATGCTGTGGGCCGTGTCCAAAACCGCCTGTGGGCCACGCACCTCGGTTTACCTGGAAGGCTTTGTGCGTCCAAGTCTCCATGCCCAGGACTCTTCCTTGCCGCCGGAGCTCGTAATGCGGTTTAATTGGTACAATAAATATTCCAGAGTGTTCCCTGTTCTGTCGGAGTCATTTGGAAACTGGCTTCGGAATGCGGCTGCTATTTTAGGGATCATCACACGTCATCTGCTGTTTGATGTCAAACCCGGAGCCGCTGTTATTTAACACTGATTAATAAATGGCAGGTTGTCAGTACCGGATGTGAAGAGACTTCAAGGCGCCATTGTTCTTTTAAATTAAAACATTTAAACATTTAAATCCAGGGCTGGTTCTTAGTGGCTCATTTTAATTATTCCTTTTGTCTTAGCATTGCTTTCTTCTGATCACACGGCTGTCACGCCAGCAGTACCTGGAGCCAGAGCACATGACAGCCTTTCCCTATTAACTGCCATTATTTTTATAAAGAAAGCTGGAAGCCACTGGAGCAGATATTAATTCCAAGAGAAGACCGCTGGCTAAGTTATTAAAATGAACATATCTGAAAGCTACAACTCATTTCATTTATGTTATGGGCGGGCAGCAGGACTGGGCAGTGTGTGTGTGTGTGTGTGTGTGTGTGTGTGTGTGTGTGTGTAAGGCATTGGCACTGCAGTGCTTCTCCCCACTCTTGCCTCGCCATCCCTTCCCTGCTCCTGATGGCAACAATCAGAGCCTGACTCCGGCCGTCCCTAGCAAGCAGGGAGGCATGCAGTGATCATCAGGGAGACCCCGCATGGATGGACAGTTGGTTGCTGGTTGGGAAGAAAGGGGGCCTGTCTGCAGCCTCACGTTGTGCCCCCCATCCTCCCAGGCGGTGACCAGCATCTGTGTGCAAGACTCTGTCCCTGGAGGAAGGGTCCAGTTGGCCAAGCCTGAGCTGAGCCCTGCCTGGTTCGTGCCTGGACCAAGACCGAACATAATGAGGGATCCCTGTGACTGCCATCCACAGAGAGGACAGAATTCAGGAGATCAGAAAGCGCCCACCCTCCCTTCCATCTTCTTCCTCCTCCTGCAAGTCAGTGGGCTCAGGGACCATGGCGATGTTACTTTTCACACTAGAGATGCAGTTTTCTCACCAACCTTCCATGCACCTGGTCTGTGTTATATTTAGCTGTGCTCTCAGTTAAAGGGTGGGGAGACATTGCAGAAATCACACTCCTGCAGAATGCAGGACGTTTCCTTCCCTTGCAGTATTTATGCTCCCCGTGTCCTCTGTTAAAGCCACATGTTCCCAATTTGGCATGGGGGGGTGGGGTGACCAGCCTTGCCTCCTGTCCTCCTCGGAGGGCTTCCTGGCACATGCTGGCATCTCTTTCCTCCAGAAGAACCCTGATCCCGTATGTCTGGTTCCCATTGGTTCCCGCTGGCTTCGGTGACATTCCCAATGCCACAGACCGGCAGTAAGACAAAAACCAGAGGGAACATCGGGTGGCTAATTCAGATGTGCCGGGTCCCAGGTCCAGTCTCAGTCCCACTTAAGTTCTCAAACATACCTAAGCACATTTGTCAGTTACTCCCAGTTGCTTCTCAAATCTTTGTATATAAAAGGTAACAGAAATAATAAAACCAGTGAAATCCTTGTGTCTAAATAAAACATAAATGAGGCAATGAAGCAGATACACATAGTACAGTTTTGATGTTGCAGTCTGGATTCTGCAAAAGAAAGACCAGTCATAAAATGAAGTCTGACAAACTCTCAGAGTTCTGTGGGGCTGCGGCTAGTTTTCAAGTAGAGATGATCACCTTGTAGTCTTTTGGATTGGGAAAGTAACTTTCACAGGGGAAGCAATTAATTAGACACTAGCTTTCACAACAGGAAGGTTGCAATAATAACCATGCCTCCAAAGACCAGAGGGAGTGGGTGACCCGGGGAAGGGCGAGTTTACTGCGATTATCTTAAAACCCAGACTCCTGTAACCTAACGGGAAGAAGGAGACAGATGGCCACACACTGGGCGCCACTGGCCAAAGATGGGCATTTCAAATCCACGCCTTAGACCAAGCGGCCAACTGTGAGGGATCTACAAAACTTGTTTCTGTAAGTTTACCTTGGAGTCAATTATATATTTAAAAGGAATTAGGAGCCCCAACTTTAATGTTATACAAGTGTATGTTTGAGCCATTGTTTGGACTATGAAAGTCACCTTCCACCCAAAAGATGCTACACTCCAATCACAGCCTTCTCTTCAGTGAAAATTGTCGTACACCAAGGGCGCCTGGGTGGCTCAGTTGTTGGGGGTCTGCCTTCAGCTCAGGTCGTGATCACGGAGTCCCAGGATCGAGCCCCACATTGGGGCCCCTGCTCGGCGGGAAGCCTTTTTCTCCCTCTCTCACTCCCCCTGCTTGTGTTCCCTCTCTAGCTGTGTTTCACTCTGTAAAATAAATAAATAAAATCTTTAAAAAAAATTGTTGTACACCAGATCGGGGGTTGCGCTTCTAAACACTGGCCTGCTGCGCATCACACACGTGCGCTCCGCCACCACCAGATATTCAGGGCAACATCATATTCCATTAGGAGATGACCTCAGTTTCACCAGCACTCCTCACGTTCCTTCCTCATTCCCAAAAATGGCCACTGAAGTGAGCCCTCGCTCGTGTGCCTGTGTTCCCCCTGCATTTCTGAGCCTTGCCTTTACGATGAGTCCACATGGAAGGTGTTGAACATTTTTCAGGCTTTCTGATGCGTGGCTAAGCTGCCCATCAGCCCACCCCCACCCCGCCTGGGTCATCTGTTCACTCATGGTAGGAAGCCACGCACGAGGGTGCCACTCCGCAGCCCAGGGCAGGGCGATGGGTGGGCTGGTAAGGTCCACATACAAGCACTAGTGAGGTCGGTTTGTTAGGGGAAACTTAGTGGCTCGGTGTCTGCACCAGTAGGAGTCATTGTCACTGACGCTAAGCCCTTACTGCCCCTAATTTGTTGACCATTTGCTTTTTCTTTGTAAATGAGTTATCTTTTTACTTGCTGGTTTGCTTTCTTTTTTCCCTCTGAAATACTTACCTTTTCCTGTTCAATTGGGAAGAATGCCTCGCATGCCATTTATGGCCACCGCACTCTCGGCCAACATGTCCCCCTGGTTTTCTATGGCCTTTGGTGTTAGATCCACAATGTCTTCCCACTTGAGGAATTTGCAATCTGTTTTCTTACAATGTCTGTCTTTTCCCCTAGGGCATTTGGGTTTTTCCCCCTGTGACTCATTGCCTTTCTCTCTGCCTTTCCTCACTTTCCCTTGTTTCCCTGATTCTCCTCCTCCTTCTTGCTTCTTCCTCCCTCGCTTTGCTGACTTGAACAGAGTGACCTCACAGGTGACCCTAGGTTCCTGGTCAGATCTGCTGTGATCCTCCCCTGCCCCGCACTGGGGCCCTCACCCTCCTCCCTAAGCAGTCTAGGACAGAACGGAAGGATCTTGTAAGTGGGCTGGCGGCAGGGCATGCTGGCTGGGCCCCAGGAGCCAACATCCGGGCAAGTTTGCACCTGACCCTTCTGTGTCTCCTGCGTCACAGGTGCTGAGTGACTAGTCTTACCTTCTGCTCACTGTAAAAAAGACGCTTTCATCGTTTCCATTAAAGATTTTGATTAAGCAAACCTGCACTCTGCCCGACCAGAAAGGTATTATATGAACGTTTTATGAGCAGAATGTAGAAATTAATGGAGAAAAAAAATATTAGAAATTGGGATTGCTTAGCATTGTTTGCTGCCCGCACCTGACGGAATACAGTTAGTTAATCATACATCACACTGCAGTTCCTCTAATCTCATCCATAATGTGTTTTTTATTTCCATTTGTACTGGGGGTTTTGTAAAATAAACACATATTGTGTTCTCTGGAGAGATAATGGGTCCCTTTAAACGGACAAAGACAGCCCTGATTCTGTGGGCTCTGGGCTGTGAGAGGCATAGGAGGGGCTTGTGCCCTGCGTTATCACGTTCTGCTGTAGGAAATGACTTCCATAGACCCAGCCTCAGAAACCGCAATTGTGTCCATCCCCGCCGTGGCGAACCTCACCCTGCGTGGACACACAGTTTCGTATAATGAACCTGCAAATGGGCCCGCGCACGTGCAAGCGTTTCCTTTTGGTTCTCTGAGAAAGCTATTCTGTCTTTTCTTCTTAGGCCAACCTTAGAGTTTAGTGATGGAGGAATAGCAGTAATATTAGCACACACAAAAATCAAAATCAGAAGGCCCTGCAATATTTAGATTACCGTCAGGAGACAGCATGGTGATGTGATCATGTGCAGCGGGTCATGTCCTGTGAAGGGGCCTCTAGGTCTCAGTAGGGTCAGTGTGGATGGCTGGGGTGGGGGACATTCAAGCCATTCTTCCCACATTATGCACCCCCCCCCAGTTTCCTCCCATACTCTGCAGAGGATTGGTCTTCATATAACATGGGGACGTCATCTCAGTGGCCCCATGGCCCACCTTGATGAGTGACCATTCTGCACTGTCCCCAGATAGGTGCAGAAGAAAGGTTTTCAGCAACTTTTATTGCTTTCTAAAAAATATTGTAATGCTGTTTGTTGACGGTGGAAGATTTTCATGGAAATGGATAAAAATTAAGAACATAAAATTACCGCCCTTAGTGTTTTGATCTATAATAAATATTCTTTCTAGCCTTTTTTGTTAAGCCCACAAAAGAGAAAATATGTGGAATAATTTCAGTTTGTACCCCCTCCCCTTGTTACCCGTCTGCTGTGGCTACTTTCCAGGTTACACGTTGCTTTCTGCACTGTTTCTAGAGTTGTTCTACTCCCTAATCGTTCATGCAATGATTTTTGTAGCAATTCAGGGTGCGCTTTGTTTCAGTTTCCCTATCATTAAAGGGAAAACAGTTTCAGCAGGCAGCATGTTTGTGGGAGCTGGGCGGTTTGCATCCGGGCTGTCTCTGCGCCTGCAGCGGCTCCCGACCCTTCCTCAGAACAGAGAATGAAGATGTGTCAATTTTTATACTGTTGACTATGATCAAGTGACAGCCAAAGCTGTCCTGGATTCTTGGAAGTCTTCCTGGACGATCCTCTAGGGACCCTGTTTGTGGGTGTTGACATCCATCTGTAGGGTGGGGCTGTCTCTGGATGAGCCTCTTTCCTGGGGACATCCCCCAGGACAGGGCCTTGGAGGGACCCCATGGTGCAGGCACTTGAACCAGCTGAGGATGAGGATTGATGCTTAGTGGGGGGCTAAAGACTCGGAGGGCAGGAGGCTCGTACACAGGCAGAGACCTTGGATCCCAGACACCCCAGCAAAGGGCCAAGGGCCGAGTCTTCTCCCAAACTGCCCTCGATGCTCATTGATGTCGGTTTTCCCTGGAGTGGGAACAAGATGCAATGTGGGCTCCTGACCTCTGGAAGCTCGACTCATGTCCACAGCCTTGGGCTCTTTCTTCAGCGGACAGAAAATGTGCCGGGAGAGTTTCAGACACAATGTCTGCTTTTATTCTGAAATAGGGCTTTGAATGTGGAAGTGCGGCTGGGAGCACGAGTCCGTCTGTTGCTGTTAATAGCTCAGCGCCCTTACTGTTGTCCCCAACCACAGTGGTGACTGAGGGCACTGCACGGAGGTCGTCAGGCACCCTTGTCCTGAGCCGGGACCTTTGGCTGCATGAAAGCCTCTCTCCCTCCCCAACTCCCTCTGGAGGACGGTGGGTGTCAGTGGCTCCTCCCCAGCCCGCCGGTGGGGCCCACAGTGGGCTTCTCCCTGGCATCACCCCAGTGTCCTCACTGCTCCCCAGCCCCTGGGAAGGAACCTGGGCACCGTGGATGCCGCCCCGGGATGTGCCGGATAACTGCATCTGCAGTAAGTCCCGCACAGCCGACTTAGGAGAGGGGGTGCAGATGAAGGTCACAAGCCTCCACAGAGACGGGACAGCGGTGGTGACAGAGACCTAGCAGGTCCTCCCTCTCTCCCTCCCTCTCTCCTCCCCGCCCCACCCTTCTTTTCCTGCATCCCCAGCCATGCCCCATGGGGGCTGTGTGCTCCATGCTGGGCACACATCGTGCGTGGCCCCTGGCTTCAGAGACCACGGATTGGGGGCCAGAGCCATGGAGGGGCCACCTGTGAGCCTCAGCAGAGCATTTCAACTGTCAGTACCCGGGAAGTGCTGAGGATCTCAGTGGGACCACTTAGTCAGAGCCAAACCTCACAATCCCTACAAAGCCCCGGTTTCCTGATCTGCACAGCAGGTGTACTAGTAGTTGCTGGGACACAGGGCCACCAACAGCTTCAGTGAGCACGGTGCTTCTGTCTCCCACCCTCCCAGGGGGCCTCTGCTCGCCAGGAGGGAGGAGCCAGGGCCCCGGGGCCCAGCTGGCTGTGGAGTCAAGGAGGGTCACCCTGAGCACTGAAAGGCTGAGGGGGTTTCCTTGAGGAAGGATCCAGAAGGTGGAAGGCATAGGGCACCACCATAGGGAGGGGAAGGGAGGGGGCTGAAAAGTGGTGTCTAGGCAGAGAGGCCTGCGCACCATGCTGCCCCTTGGCAGGGACTGTCTTCAGGGTCCAGGCCCCTGAGCCCAGCTCCTGAGAGCTCGATGGGATTCCCAGGTCCTGGGATGCAGTGTTGAGACAGCATAAGTTGGAGGACAGCGAGGTGGGGACAGGGCCCAGGTGGGAGCACTAGCCAGCTCCTGGCCATAAGGCTGTGTCCTTGCTGCTCTTTGTTGTTGGTCATAAAGCAGCTCAGACACAGTGTTCCTTCCTCACTCACAGAAAGAGTCTCGAGAGTTCACTCAGGTCCCCATCCCCATGAGGCATGAGGCTGGGACCTGCCCACACCGCTGTCCCCATGCAAGAGGCCGTGACAGGAAGCTCTCAAGTTTGGCTCAGGGCCCGGATGGCTCTGGACGTGGTAGCACCTGACTGGGACCCAGGGGACAGTTATGCATCATGTCCCTGGACCTGTCCACCTGGCCAGAGAGGTGACAGGTGGAGGTGAAGGGCGTGAGGCCGGGGAGTAGGGGAGGAACCAGTAGCCGCTGGCCGGTTGGTTTTACGCAGCCCCTGCAGCGTCTGTAGAGACAAAGTGTGCCGCCCATGTTTAACCATCATGAGACTTCACGATAAAATCTGGCTACTCCCCACTCTTTGGAAGTCGGGGCACCTGGGCTCTAGCGTAGCAGAGAAGTGAGTGTCCCTTAGAGGGTTGGCAGCGGCACTGTGGCTAGGGGATTCTCACTGCTCCCCGATGCCCCCCGACCTGAGACCGGCAACAGTGGGATTCCGAGACACACCCTCTCATGTCCCCTCACCCGTCCATCTGTCTCCACCAGGCTCTCGCTCCAGACCTCCAGACCCGGGGCTGAGGGGTGCAGAGGCCAGCGGGAGGTGGTCAAGGGGTCAGGACGGGATGACCCAAAGGACATGGCAGAGGGTGGGCTCTTAGAGGAGCGAGGGCCCCTGCACCCCTCAGCCCCGGGGTTAGCCATGAGGTGAAGAAACCCTGTGTATGAGGTTGCTCTAGTCCATCAAAAAAACGAGCAAAAGCCTGTGGAATGACTGCTTTCCACGTACACCCCGGTCCCTGAGCTGGGCCTAGGAGGCGGTGTTGTTCACACTCACAGCTCGCAGGCCAGTAAGCAGAGGGTCAGAGAGACAGACGGGACCCTTGCCTGAGATCCACAGCAAAGCAAAGACACATCACAAACAAGATCTGGCCCAGGGCCGCCCTTCCCCTTGAGAGTGTGGTCTTCCTGCCGGCACTCGGCTGTGACCGTGAGCGTGCACCATCCAGGCCCAGCCGACCTGAGCCACCAGTGCTGGTCTGACTGAAAAGAAAGACTAAACTTGTGAGTGTGAAAGGCTTCTAGGCTCCATGTGTCTGCAGACTAGACTCACCCATAGTAAATGATCCCACACTACAGTTTGTTTCCGGAGACCAGCTCAGCCCAGATTCACAGGGAAGTCGGACTTTTCCCCCAGCTTCACCCTCCTTGTGGGCATTTAGATGATTTAGGCAGAAACCATTTGAAAATTAATTATCCAGATAATTGCCTACCACTTAAGTTCACTTTATAAAATGTCAGCTTAACGGCCAGCCCTGCTCCTCTCGCTGTGGCCCCGGCCCCAGAACCAGCCGCTCGAGCCTCCACTTCCCCGTGTGTGTTGATCGTGGGGGCTGTGGCTGTCGTGTGCCTGGCCGTTCTCAAATCATTGCATTTCGTCTGCAAACGGGCGGCAGATTTACAGGCGGAGCTCCAAGAAACCACAGAGTCTCTCTGCTGTGTCAGAAGATGATTCGAGGTGATGCCTGATTGCGCGGCCCGTGACGGGTCTTAGAGCTTCACTTGACGATTCCCTCACCCTGCCCGAGGGGAAGCAGAGCCAATGTGAAACAGCCCTTGCCGTGCTGTTTGATTTCTGCAAAGACTGCTAATCCTAATAGGAGTTTATGTAAAAGCATTCAGACCCATGGAACAGTCAGAACCTCCGTGGTTGTCAGGTCCCGCCCTTCTTGTGTGAAGAATGCGACCTGGCGCAGGTGCCCGTCAGCCACCTTCCTTCACGAATTTCAAAGGTAGAGATGGCTGTTAAAGCATCTTACCTGGTGGGCTTGCTGTTGGAGTTCCGTGATTTATTCAGTTTTTAAATTTCCATGATTATTGAAGAGTCTTCCAACATTTTGTAAGAAGCAAGATGGGAAGCAAGAGATACATTATCTGATTTTTTTTCAGTTAGTTCTCTGGACGTGTTGTTCAGTACAAGCAAAGGCTTGGTCGGGCGCAAGTCCGGGGGCAGGCAGCCCCTGGCAATCGAGGCCAGTGTGGAATGGGGGCTTCCACTGGCAGTGATCTGGTCCCCAGGCTTTCCTTCCCGCCCGCACCCCGACCCGGGCTCCTCCCGGTGCACCTGCTCGATACACACGTTGGACGTGTTGCTGACATTTCATTTCATCTTGCCCCTTCTTGAAAGCCAGACAAAGGGCGTGTCTGCTCCCGACCTCGCTATGTAGCAAAAGGCTTTCATAAGAAGCAAATGAAGAAATAAAAGCCAAACTTCTGGGAACCAATTATACCAGTTTCGAATAAGCCATAAGAACTTTGAAAGGAAGGGAAAAGAAGGCCAATGAGAGAGTATATTGAGGATATTAGATTAAGTCATTTTAATGCTATAACTTGCTATCCAGGAACACAAACAATTTATAGTTCTCCAGACAGTCCCATGGAAGCTTCTGTCATCCCGCCGTGGGACGGGGCTACTGATGAGGATGAGGCTTCTTTAATGATGCTCCAGGAGGGAGCTGAATTTCATTCTGGAAGTGCAGGTGTGAGGGGAGAGTGCCCGGCCACGGGGTCGCCCGTGGTCTCTGGGTCCACACATGTCCCCTCCTGGCTCACTACGAGGCCCTGGACAGGTGTCTGGACTTCTCCTCACCCCGGTTGGTGTGCTGTTCCCAGCTTCCGGGAGGTCACTGGGAGCACCAGCTCCCCAGGTCACTGGAACTATGTGCACTGTGCTGCACGTCTGTAGGCCAGGTCTCGGGAGCTGCTCTGCACCACAGAGAAAAGGTGGGGCGGGCCACAGATTTGTTTTTATTTTATTTAAAATGCAAACCTTTTGCATGTCTTCCTTAATGGAATTACGGATTCCACTTATTCATTTGCTTCTTATTATATCCTTTTACCGCACAGCGAGCTCGGGAGCAGTCATGCCCTTCATCTGGCCTTCAAGAAGGGGCAAGATGAAATGAAATGCCAGCAACACTGTCCAACGTGTGTATCGAGCAGGTGCACCGGGAAGAGCCCGGGTCAGGGCGTGGGTGGGATGAAAGCCTGGGGACGGAATCACCGTCACTGGTATATCCCCACTCCACACCTAAGGAGCATCAGTGCCCCGCGTGCAGTCCCGTGACCTTAGCGGAGACCTTGGTGGAGACCCCTGGAGGCAGAGCAGGGGCTGTGTGGCCTCATGCCTACCATGTGGGGCTCATGAAGCCAAGGGCATGCATCCCCGCCCCACACACACCAGTGAACTTTGCAGGAAAGCACCTGTCTTCAGGGCCATACACCCCTTCTGCAGGTCTGGCCCAGGGTAAGTGTGTGCTCAGGGCCTCAGCTCCCCCAGAGACCCCCCGCCTTCCCTGGGGGGGTCAGATGCCCATTCAGAATCTGCACCAAATGTGAATCAGCAGCGACCTCCTTCCAGGGACACTAGAATTTAAGCTCCCCCTTTCTCCAGAATTGGGACTTCACCAGTGGGTAAGGGGCCCCCACGTCACCAGGGTCGTCACAGACAGTCCTCGGGTGAGATGCTATGTCTCTGCCCTGGGGCCACTGGTTCTGACACCCCAAAGGGGTGCAAGCAGAAGGTAGAGGACATCACTGAGGCCCAGGTCCAGTGCTCGACTCTGGAGGCCACTTCTCTTTTAAGCCCGGTCATGTTTAGGGACCTGTAGGTACATGTTTGGAGATGGCAGGTCAGGAATGTGCTCAGAATATGCATTACAGGTTGTCCTGTCAGCCCCCCAGGGATACTCTGTAGACGGCCCAGAGGCCTTCTCCAGAGAGCAGCTGGGCCTGCATGCAGCCCCTGACTGGCCCCCAGTGTACCCACAGCTCGCTGCCAGTCTGCAAGATGGCCCTGGTTGCCATCTTTGTCTGTAATTTCCGATTCATGAGGCCCCAGAGATGCACAGCCTTTCTGATGTTCTGTAACGCGTGGCCTGTGGCTGTGGAGAACGGTCGTCCTTCGCGCAAACGTGCATATGAAACCTTATCCACTGAATGAGAACTTGGTGCCGGCTGCTCAGAGGCAGTGGAGACAGGCTGCCTGTTCTCCCAGGAGCTCACAGTCTGGGGGTAAATGTTACCTTCTGGCATGATGAGCACGTGAAGGCACCAAGCATGGGGGCCATGGGGGCCATGGGAACCATGGGGCAAAGGAGGGCCCGCCAATCCCCCTGGGACGGGGTCTCCGTTCACCAGTACATGGTTCTCAGATTATTTATCTTGCGTGATGCATTCTACACGTCAAGAGGGTGAGCACCAGGTGGAGCAGGGTGCACCCATGGGACATCCTCAGAAGGCTTTTGTCGAATACAGAGAGAAGGAGGGAAGCATCTGACCGAGATCTCACTGCGCCTCTAGTGCGGTTGGGAGTGGTGGGACACTGACAGAGCCAATGACCAAGAAAGAATTCCTGAATTGTTTTTTTGTGCAAAAATGTGTTTTTTATTAAAGCACAGGGACAGTACCTGTGGACAGAAAGAGCTGCTCTGGGCTTGTGAGGAGTGACTGATAATATACTATGGTGTTGGGGGACATAATGGCAAAGGGAAGTCTCCAAAATGACTTTCAGATTCTAAAGAAGACTCATACGATCCTGGAGGCCTGACTATTGTCAAGCTAAGGTTGTTTTTCTCTCTAGGGAAGCATTAAAATAAAGACAGTTGGAAGTTTCTGGAGGAACATCAGACTCTGCCTATCTCAAGTATTTGTCCATGGGCTACAGGTTATAAAGAAATTTTATTTTATCTGCATCATTTCCTGCTTGCCTTTGTTCTCCACACCACCTCCAGCCAAGGAGAACACGCCCCTCTTTACAGGAAATGTTTGTAACACCCCCGTTGCCATCCCGAGCTGGAACCCAGAGATAGGATAACTACCTAGACAAATGCTTGACTCCTTACCTTGCGGTTGTCACAGATCCCCAGAAAGTTGCAGATAGCAGTGTACAGACAGGACCTGTCCGCCCCCATCCACCTCCTCCAGTGGTGACATCGTGGGGGAGTGTCACAGCCAGCAACATGGTTCGGTCCAGCATTCACCCCCATCAGCAGTTGGCCCCCACCTATGTGAGCCCGCATCTGCTCCGACGCTGTTTTTTAAGTGTTTGATCATTTATTTACCACAAGTTGTAGCAACCACTCTGTTCTTCACTTAATTCCTAATAGCTCCCCATCAGCCTGCAGGGATCAGAAATACATCCATCCAGCCGCTCAGCTCATGGTCACTGAGCACTGCTCTTTTTTCCAGCCTCTGTGCTGGCTGTTGGGGACGTAAAGGTGACCAAGGGCGAGACAGTTCCTGTTCTCCTGGAGTTTTGGCCCAAAGTGGGAGTTGGCAAGGGAAATGGGCAGTTGCGACCAAAGGGTAGACGCCATGATGGGAGCGTGCCACCTGCATGCGCACAGGAAGGGTGCGAGTCCAATGAACATGGGTGGGTGTTGATGGAGACCCCTTCGGGCAGAGCATGGGCTCCCTGGCTCATGTGGAGGGAGGGACATTTAGGCTGCCCAGAGGCCAGAGTTCTCTGGCACAGTCAAGAACCTGAACAAGGCTGGTTGGGTGAACCCCAGTGTGAGTGGGGGCAGTGGCTCAGGAGATGTCAGGAAACCTATGAGCAAGGCAGGAAGCTTGGACTTCCCTGGAATTGTAGCCGGGATCCATTTACATATTGAATAGCTTTATCAAGATAAAATTCACATACCATACAATTCACTCTTTTAATGCAGTTCAGCGATGTTTAGTTTACTAAGACTTACACAACTGTCACCACCCCCCAAAAAATTCTTCGTAATTTTATCTCATGTAGATTTGTTTTAACACCACAAAGTTCCAAATTGTTTCAACTTGATAAGCTTATACTTAAAAAAATCACTACATGGTGTCACTTGTAGCATCAAGGAAGGTGAGAAGGATAGCATGCACAAAGCACAGGACTTTCACACCCAGGCAGGACTCGGCTAAACCTGGTCAGGGGCCTGTGGCTTGTTGGTGGTGCCTCTGGGATGGAGGGAGCTGCAGCATTGGACACAGATTAGATTGTTGACTCAAGTGCCTCAGGCTGGCATTGCAGCTGGGAATGTAATTCTCAAGATGGTAAAGAGCTCTTGGAAAGTGCTGAGCAATATGAAAGATAGCACTCCTTCTCTTTATGTGATCATTTCATGCCTGGGGAAAAATTCACTGTGGATGAAAATCCTGCAATCAGGTGATATTTCTAGCACTGGGTGTTATACTTAACTAATGAATCATTGAACACTATATCAAAAACTAATTATGTACTATACAATGGCTAACTGAACATAATATAAACAAACAAAATTAAGGTCTGAGCTCTAATAATTCGAAACTTACAGGATGAGCTGGTGGGCGATATCAGCTACACACATGGAACTTCTAAGTCTTTGCAGGATGACTTGACATCCCTAGCCTTGCCCATGAGATGCTAATGGTACTCAGACATATGATCATAGAAATGTACCCCCTTTATTTTCAGAACTTCTCCTTGGGGTCGTACTACCCCCATGAGAGCCACTATGCTTGACTCTGAGTTCCTCATGGACCCTCTAGCTCGTCCTTACATTTCTTCTGTAGTATTGGCCATAGCAGTTGTGAAGTGGCCAGATAAACATGGATGTATGGAGAGATGGATGGATGGATGGATGGATGGATGGATGGAGAGAAAGAGATGGATTGGTGGATGTATAGATGGAAGGATGGATGGATGGATGGAGAGATGGATGGAGAGATGAAGAGAGAGATGGATGAGTAGATGTATAGATGGATGGATGGAGAGATAAATGGATGTATGTATGGATGGATGGATGGATGGGGGATGGAGAGATGGATGGGTAGATGAATAGATGGATTGATGGAGAGATGGATGCATGGATGGATGGATGGATGGATGGATGGATGGATGGATGGATAGAGAGATGGATAGATGGATGGCTCTTACACATCACTGTGCTTGAAAACCCCTCAGGAGCCTGCTGTCCAGCATATGGGCTAAGTTTACCATCTCTGTGCTTTAATATGAGTGAGCTTCTATTCCTAGGTAGAAGATGTTGGTAACTTGGTGATGGAGACTCA
Source organism: Spilogale gracilis (assembly GCA_004023965.1). Taxonomy (NCBI): domain Eukaryota; kingdom Metazoa; phylum Chordata; class Mammalia; order Carnivora; family Mephitidae; genus Spilogale; species Spilogale gracilis. The sequence continues at coordinate 13,795 of PITA01015802.1, read as the reverse complement.
TATCTGGCTATTATTAGAATGCTAAGTTATGTAATTATGTGAGGTTTTACTAAAGGTCAGTGGTTCTCAAAAGCTGATTTTGATTTTCCATTTGGCAAAACCTGGGAACATTTTTGGTTGTCAAAACTTCAGAGAGTATGCTGGCATTTAGTGGGTAGAGGCCAGGGATGCTGCTAAACATCCTACATGAGCAGGAAACATCCTCCATGCACAGGACAGCTCCCATAACAAAGAAGCATTTGGCCAGATTGCCAGAAGTGCTGGGGTAGAGCAGCTCTGCCACAGGTGATCAACTATACTATTTTTAAGCCACCATAATGTGAATTAATTAAATATTGGAATACTAAAGATGGCCGTGAACAAAATGGATGCACAAAGAGCTCATGCACCTGTGGAAGACAAGAGACATGGGGAGGCAGCTCCAGAGATGAGCTCCGCAAGCACTTTTCTCCTGGTGTCTTCAGGGCAGAGAGTGTGCCCTGTATGTTGGATGTGTCATTAGTGTGATTATATATACTTATGTGAAGACACAGTTGTTCTGTAAATGCAGTGATGCTTCTGAGAGTAATAGGAAAACTTCTCCTAGGGGTGAGCAAGTTAACAGACGGAGAATGAGAAGCCTGGAATCACAATGGGGCAATAAATGGAAACCTGCCGCAAAAAGAAAAGTCGGTGTTTTAATTTGTCAGAAAATTACTGACTGGCAAGAGGTTTTTTGTACTAGAGTTCTCTCTTCAGAGTGTGAATTTTCCTTAAAAGAGAGCAAAGCTCTGTTTACTGTCTCTGTTGAACAGAGTCATTTGAAAACAATGAGGACATACATGGGGTTCATGGACCAGCCGCCGTGTTGTAGTAACCACACAGGCCATTCTGGAAACAATTAGTTGTTGCCGACATCTGCCACTGTGGCTGCTGCAGCTGGCTTCTCTATGTACCTTGGAGGCTGACAAAAATCTCCAATTAGTTTCCTTGTTCACTGGAGCTTCACGTCTCCCTGTGCCATCTCTGGATTGGAGGAATGACTTGCTTTATCCTCCTTTAAGTAACTCTGGTAAGGGTAATCCCAGTATAGAGAGAGACAGTAGGATACAGAGCTATTCTGAGAAAGCCGACCAGCAAAGCAGCCAAAATTTGGTGACGGCATTGATGTAATGGTGTTGGTGACTGTTATCTGATGATGAAAGTGGCAGTGATGGTGATGATGATGATGATGATAGTGATGGTGATGGTAGAGATGATGGTGATGGTAGAGATGATGGAGATGATGACGATGATAGTGATGGCGATGGTAGAGATGATGGAGATGGTGATGATGACAGTGATGGTGATGGTAGAGATGATGGAGATGATGAACAGTGATGGCAATGGTAGAGATGATGGATATGGTGATGATGACAGTGATGGCAATGGTAGAGATGATGGAGATGATGATGACAGTGATGGCAATGGTAGAGATGATGGAGATGATGATGACAGTGATGGCAATGGTGGTGTTGATGGTGTTGGTGATGATGATGATAGTGATGGTGATGGTAGAGATGATGGAGATGGTGGTGGTGATGATGATAACATGATGGTGGTGATGACAGTGGCAATATGACGGTAATAATAGTGATTGCTGAAGCCCTGTCAGGGTTAGCAGAAGTGGCCTCAGGCCCTGCTTGCCCCATCAGTGATCTGCACATACCTCTTGGCCTCAGCCCCTGCTGCTCCTCCCCTATACCTCCTATCTCTGAGCTCTGGCCGTTCCCGTAGTCCATCCATCATGGGGTCCAGCAAGCATAGCCCAGCACCTGGGGCTTTCCATTTTCTGTTCTCTCTATAAGTTTTTCACCCCGACCTCCCTCTAGCTACCTCCTTTTTGTCAATCAGTGTGCAGCTCAAACTGTCCCCTGGAGAGGCCCTTCTCCAATGTCCCCTCACCATCTCTATGTCCTCCTTGGCTGCTATTGTCTGATGGACAGGTTTAGCTTCTCTCTGGCCTATTCAGCCATTACCTTCTCTAGAAGGTTGGTCCCATGAGAGCAGGTGCAGTGCTGGCACTGGGCATCACTGGACTCCAATCCCCAGTCTGTGGGGGTCCAAGAGGAATTCATGGCTGAGAATCCGTGATGCAGGGTTTTCTGTGAACTTGTGGGATGCGGTCAGGGTTTGGGGGTCTGTCAGGTCCCCAGCCAGGGGTGGACATTATGAAACAATACATTTCTGCCCTTGAAGCCCCTGTCTTACTTCAGCAGTGATTCTTTTTTGTGTCACATTGGAGTCCTGTGTTTTATGCTCCTGGATATCCTCCTTTTGCTTTGCTGAAGAAGCAGGAGTCCACAAAGCTCCCTTCTCATTTTGATCTTTGAAGCAGAAATAACATCCCTGACTTTTGCACATGTGTGCATTCAGAGACCATGTGGCACACTTGTCAGAAATCGCCTCTTTGAATTTCACACCACGCCCAAGTGGGGAAAGGGACACGGAGAACTTCAGTGGCCTGCCGAAGATTTCAGCCTGGTTCCAGCCCACATTGACCCCGGGGCCCATGGGGACCTCTCCCTCTCCAGACCTGCAACCACCTGCACAGGCTGGAGGCACGGGGCGAAGGGAGGCCAGGAAGCCACCAGGGCGTCAAGCAGGTGTCTGGCACCAGGGTCTGAGACCACCTTGCCCATTCGTTGCTCTTCTCCATTAGGAGGACGTCAGTCACTGTTTGCTAAATGAAAGTGCACAGGGGAAAACCCCCGGAGGTGTCAGGAGCCTGTCACCCACACTGGCATGTAATCAGCCCCGAGTCCCCATGTGCCCCTGCTATGAGTGCTGTCACTGCTTGTTGGCACCCCATCCCTGTTGCCAAGGAAGGGAAGCCTGCCACCCTAGGTCTGTAGCAGAGAGCAGGTGCTCTTCTCCTTCAAGGAGCAAGGTGTGCCCAGGTGATGGGAGGTGAGGCCTGCTTCTCTCCCGTGGGTCCAGGAGCCCCCAATCCTTCTTCTAAGGCCTGGCCTTAGAAGCGTGGCTGGCAGTTTTGGGTCCCAGCTTTGTTCTGAAAGGCTACTGTAGGAGGGCCCAGAGCCCTGGACTCACCTGCTACGTGGTCATCTGGTTTGACAGAGGTCTGCACATCTGGACTGGGACTACAGCAGCTGGGCCACCCCTGTCCAGGTGGGAATGGAGGTGTTCCTAGGATCAGATGGTGAGGTGCCCCAATAGGAAGGGAACATGTTGAGTGGGTGTCTCAGGGGCCCTTGAGGGGTGCTGAACTTGGCTTCAGGGTGACAGCACACTTCCCGGGGCCTGGGGGAAACTGGTGAGGTCCTCAGAGGTACAGAACCCAGCTCCGGAAATGGCAGTGGTCACTTTTGATGGTTACTCTGAACCACATGCTGGCCTTCAGCCTCAGCTCTCCCCACCCCCACCCCCGGGACCCCTGCACCTGCATGCACCTGACAGTGCTGTCCTGCCCCCGTCTGTGTGCACCTTTTTCAGTGACGTTGCTGGTGCAGATTTGCAGAGGACCAGGCTCCTAACGCAGAACTGAGCCATGTTTCCAGACCCTGAACTTTAAAAAGTGAATATTGGGGGAGTCTGGGTGGCTCAATCAGTCATGCGTCTGACTTTTGGTTTTGGCTCGGGTCATGATCTCAGGGTCATGGGATGGAGCCCCGTGTCAGGATCTGTGCTCAGTGTGGGGACTGCTTGAGCTTCTCTTCCCATGTTCCTCCGCCCCTCCCTCCCATGCCGATGCGTGCTCTTTCTCTAAAATAAATAAATAAATATTTTTAAAAAAGTGAATGCGGGGACGCCTGGGTGGCTCTGTCGTTAAACATCTGCCTTCCACTCAGGTCGTGATCCCGGAGTCCCGGGATCAAGCCCCGCATCAGACTCCCTGCTTGGCGGGAGTCCTCCTGCTCCCTCTCTCACTCCTCCTGCTTGTGTTCCCTCTTTAGTTGTGTTTCTGTCAAATAAAATCTTTAAAAAAAAAAAAAGGTGAATGTGTATCACCCCTCTTTCCCCCAGTTTTATGCCAGTTATTGTAAAGGAATATTGGCAATGGCAATCTCAAAAGCAAATTGGATTAAAAAATGCAAAATCCCTACGCTGGAGTATCAGCCCCTTCCACTTCTGCAATTAAAAAGGGCATTAAGGGAAGCAAGACTTCTCCAGCTCTCTCTTAATTGTCAGCTGTGCAGGGTTAATGAACTACATTAATTCACTGAAAAATAACATACTGACTGTCAGAACTTGACGCATCAGCAGTGGGAAGGAGCCTATGTAGAATATCTTTGGAGAAATTGCAAGTGACTTTCCTTCCTCAGGAAGGACGAAGAGACTGGAGGCCGGGCAACAAGGCATCCTTTCAGAGCCCCTTCTCGGGAGCAGCTAGCTCCAGGCAGAGGGACGGCGCTCACTCCTGAGGCCAGGTGCAGCCGCCCAGGAAATGCAGAGGCACCCAGGAGGGAGGGAGGGCGCCTGCCATTGGGGCAGGGGCTCGACTGCTTTGTTCCTAAACTGCTGCTCCCTGGAATTGTGTCTTGTCCTCCTCTGTCATTTCTGCATTTGTGAGGTTGTTCACTTAACCTGTGCACTGACCTGGAATCATCCCCTCGGGGGATGCATGCTGTTTACAGAAGAATCTTACTGAACAAACACAGAATCTTTACACTTGACCAGCACGTGCTTGGAGAGGTGTTGTCTGGCACTCGGCTGCCCAAAGCGCTGGAAGGCCATGAGATTTCCCAGGGCCAACGGATCGGCGTGAAACCCGGTGGCAAATCCTTGAAAACTTAAGACACCCATTAAAAATTGAGTTGACAACAGTATTATGGTGTTGGGCACTCTGGGCTCTGGCCCCGGCGTGGCCCCTGCACACATGTGAGGTTATTATGCACCAATAAAGCTCCTGACCAGGAAATTGTCAAGGATGAGGTGTGAGTTGACTTCATGAACAAGTCCCAGAAGGAGCCCAGAACCTTGAAGGCCGGCAGATGAAATCCATGATGAACGGAAGGGTGTTTGAGCCTCCTCTTTGCTACAGTACTTCTACTGTAGTAGGAAGTTGCAGATTATCCTCAGGAAAAGCATGGCCCTGGGAAGGGAAATAGGCTGTTGGCACCACGGTGATGGAGCCAGGGTCTGCAAGCAGGAGCCAGAAAAGGAAGACACCAAAGTCACAGCAACAAGTGGTTTACAAAGAAAACACACCCTAAATACCAGGGAAACCACAGTCCAGCCAAAGGAGATACTGGTGAGAATCCCTGTGCCCTAATGCACTGTGCCTCAAGCCACAAGTGGGGCTCTAACCCCGCCCCGGGACTGTACTCAGAACCCTGAGAACCCAAGTGCCCTGAGCAAGCTCGAACCAGCTGTCCTCCAGAGCCTTGGACTGGGGTCGGGCTCCCCAGGGGATCCCTGGTGGACCCAACCGGCCGGTCAGAAGCAAAGAGGCTTCTAAGGTGCACACCTGGGGTCCTGGGTGACAAGTCTGAGGGCCCAGCAATGAGTCCTATCTGAGTCCCGGCACCAGAACCATGAAAGAAACACTGCGGCTGGCAAGGAAGACCTCGCTCAGGATGGTACCGGGATAGGAGAGTGAACCTGACTCTGCTGAAACAGAACACGGCGGGGCGGGGGTGGGGGTGCACGAGCGCAGTGCTGGAGGAAGGAGGTCGAGGGGGTTTCTAGCACAGGGTAAACATGAGGACCATGCTGGAGGAAGGGGGGACAGGTAGGGGGTTCGAGCACGGGGTGAACACGAGGACAGTGCTAGAGGAAGGTGATGTGAGTGGGGCACCTGAGTTTAAAGTTAGGTTCCTCCCTGCCCTCAGAGACTGGGAGGCAGGGGCCCCAGCTCCTGAGTGATTCAAAGACAAAACTCCCAGGACCTTGATGAGGTCATTACTGGTCTGCAGAACATTACATATCAGAGGGGTCTGAAAAGGATTTACAATCACAACTTTCTAAAGCAAATGCTCTAAGAAAAGGGAGGTCAGGCCAGTGGCCAGGAAGGGTCCTGTCCAAAATTTTTAGAGCTGTTCAGAGGACTATGGCTGTCTTTGTAGGCAGGGAAGGGATTAAGCAGGGTTGGAACTTGAGCCACTGGGCGGAAAGCTGTGGCAGGTGGCCCTCTCCTTAGCAGAGATTTCCACTGCTAATACCACCGCTGTCCACGAGTTTGTGGTTAAGGCAACGTGGAATTAGTGGGATCAGTGCTGCTGCTTCTCATATAACTTGTTGGTTCGGGATAGATCACCTTTTGGGAAGCTTGGGGCCTTGGTTGGAAAAAAAGTGCTGGAAGGATGGGGCCGCTGGGTCAGACAGAGAAGCACTGTATTAAATTAATACTAGACGAGAATATTATATATTGTTAAGAGGCCTAGTAGGTTTGTTATCAAGGATAGTGATGATAGACGGGATCGTACTAACCTCCACTGGGAATCTAGAAGGAAGGTGAAGAGTGAGTGCTTGGAGTGTGTTCTGGGCTGTTTTCTGGCTGTAGGAGAAAAGAAGTTAACGTGAGCCCCATTAATCTAGTTGAGGAATGACAGTCCAATATTGGGCTGTTGACCAGAATATCCTTGTTTGTTATTACCTCTGAGGCCCCAGCCTGATGATGGGCCAAGACATCGCTTTGCTTCTGCACACAGAATTTTGTCCCCGAGTGGTGAATAATTCCACAGAAGGTTAATTGATTTGGGCAAATTTGGACACAAATGGCTTCCCTGGATGTTGGAGTGGAGGTTGGAGCAGCCAGCTGGACCACGAGGACTCTCCGATGGCTTTATTAACAGTCCAATAACGAACTTGGACGTCTCTGTTGTCCTTGTGGGGAGAAGCAATTCAGTCTTCATGCGCGCTGAGCCCGGATCCCCTCCCGCAAGCGGTCGCTCCAGCCTGCCCGCACTGCTGGTGGAGGGAGCGCGCCCGCCATTCACATGGGCTCACAGCTGTCACCAAACTGATTTTCACTAGAACGAAGAAGGCGCTTCAAAACCAGGGGCTCAGCGCAGAGGAGGGTTCGTTTATCCACATCATGCATCCTCTGTCTTTCCTGATTAATAAGCTTAAAGTTGGAAAGGGTTGAATTTGGCTCCTTTATTAAGGGGGTCCTGAGTACGCACAGGCCTTCAGTCATGTGTGTGAGTTGTATATGCCTACGAATTTAAAAGACATGTTTGAATGTCCCAGGTGACTGTCGCGGGGACTTGGAACAGGCTTGGAGGGAGCTGGGTGGAGCGACACACTGTATTTTTCTGTCCCTCTGGGGACATGGAAGGGGTTCGTCTGAGAATTTGCTGGAGAGTCTACATTTTGATTATATGAGAATAGCTACCCAGATGCTTTCCGATTTTTATCAGAGCATCCAGGAAGAATGGGATTTCTGTGGGAATTATGTGCTAGAAAAAAAAACTTTCCAGGGAGATACAATAATGGGGAAGGACAGGTGGGTATCAACCCGGCTTTGTTTTTTTTTTCTGGATATCTCCTATTCCCTCTCAATACCAACACTCTAAGTATTTTCTAGTCAAATGTACTTACTCATGATAATGAAGTTACACTTCTGTCATCTTAACAATGACTCTTGGCGTGGCGAGGCTCAGCCTCACAGAGGACCTGTGGCACCTCTCTCTAGAACGTGTGTGTTTTTGAACTTCATTTTCATGTCTGTTTGCCAAGATGACTTTCAATCTTGATCCTCGGGAATTATTAAAAACTATAAACCAGAGAAACAGAATCCCAAATCTGTATGTCGGTTTATAAAGGTATAAAATACAGCCTTGGTTTATTTGTTGGACGAATTTTGACTTTCCCGTGTTCCCCACAGACTACTTTCCAAATTTCTTTGCCTGCGTGAGCTCACTGATGAAAAGAGGGTTTGGGGGAGTTTGCAAGGAAAGAAGACCCAATCTTCTTTTGGGACAGACTTTAATTCTGAGAGGCCATCAGTTCCAGCTCAGGTGTGGGTCTCATGCAGTGTGTCCCGTGCCAAAGGAGACCTGAACTTGCATTTCTTTCTCTCCACGCCTACTCTCCTGAAATGCAAAGATTTAGACATTTGCTCAGAAGAGGAAGTCCCTACACATAGAGGCCCCAACATTAGACGGCTTGATTCAAGTGTTTTTTTTCTAAGCTTCTCTCCAGATGTTTGACAATATGTGAACACAGCTGTATTATCTTTACCAGAATAGTCGATTTTGCTGCAGTCCTATTAGCTAGCATTTCCTCTCCCTCTTTCTGTTTCATTTTGTTTGTTTTAAAATACGGCTAAGAAGAAGACTGCATTGTAGGAAAGGACAGAGAGCAAGCCTGCTACGGGCTGGAAGAGGCCGTGCAGGAGGGAGGTCTTGGGAAGACCCCAGGATCACAGCGGAGACTGAAAATAAGACGATGCGGGGCCCCAGCCATGGGGCGAGGAACTGAAGCTTAATCCCAGCCTAGGTGGTGAGGCCCAGGGTGGCTCACTAGTCACCCTGTCCTTTTTTAGTAGTTGCTGAAATCATGGAAGATTGAAATTCTCCTCCATCCCTCTATTCTCCCCCTAAGCGGTGATATTCTCGGTGATTTCAGTAATAATCTGCCATTCTGTGAGTACTTACAACATCCTGAGCTCTGGGGTAAGTTACTGCAGCTGCTTCCCACACCCAGAGTGTGGGGGGGTGGGGGCCGCCTGCCTGGTTCTGGAAGAGGAATGGCCTCAGGGAGGGGAGGTGCCCTGCTGCCCAAGGTCACGCTTTTTCCATTACAGTCTCAAAGCCACCACCCCACCCCCTAGGTTCCCAGGGCCCAACCCAAACCTTGAGGACCAATAAAGAACATCTGGTACCCTTGAACTCACCCAGCTCAAAGTCGTCAAACACTAAGACCGGTTTCCCATTTCAAGGGATTCTTTTCGCACTTATGAGCTCATGGTTCTCCACAGTTGCTCGTGCGAACTCTGGGGCCCTGTCTTGGACACTGTCTGGAGTGTGCTGAGCAGCCCCGCCCTTGCCCTCCCTGCTCCAGCCACACCTGCCGCAGCCTCGCCAAGAGTGTGCGGTGGGAATCCTGCCAGCCTGGCTGTCGGGCATCTGTCCGCTGCCACACGGCCCCAGGCGGACAGGCCTCAAGACCACCGGTGCTCTGACACCAGCTGCAGAGCTCGGGGGTTCCCCGGAACCCCCTCAGGGTTTGATCACTCCCCAGGACTCACAGAACTCACTAAAACCCAGCAGAGTGATGGTGAAGGCTTCCTATAGGAAAAGGACATAGCTTAGAACTTGTCCAGGGAGGGGCTGCATGGGGCCAGTCCAGGCGTGGCATCCCCTGTCCTCTCCCTGCTGGGCAGGACATCGGCGTCCACCTGGCACCGGGTGTGACCACACAGATGGAGTGCCACCAGCCAGGGACCCTCCCTGGAGCATCTGGAATCTCAGCGTGGGCTCCAACCCGGAGGCACCATTGCCCGCTGAACTCCTTGCCAGCCCCTGTGGTGGTCAAATGACCACACGGCCAAATGTCCCCACCCCACGTCACAGAGTTCCTTGCCAGCCCCAGACCCCAGAGAGAAAGTCAGGCAGGACATCCTCTGTGGAACCAAGGGCCAAGGCCAGACCTCTCTCTGGGCAAGGCTAACCTGACCACACTGCTCGGCTTCCAGAACTGACTTCGGGGCTTCGTGGTCTGCCCACTTCCTGAGTGGCTGCTGTTATTAATGGAGCCGTGGGGGGCTCCATCTGTGATGTCCAGAGAACGGACTGATGCGTCTCTTCAGCAGATGCAACCACTGGTGTATGTGTTTCTGGGAAGCAGAATTGAATATACGTGTGCTTCCTTTTCATGTGGGGATCCCCTAATCCCCTTGTGTGGGAAAAGAGGCTTAGCTGGGTGCCCACAACATTCGATCACCTGGTAAAACCTTTACTCAATGTTCTTCCAGTTCAAAAGTAGGATATGACATGAAATTGGTGAACCGTCCCTGGCAGTGCCCTTGACACCCGGCCTTGATGTCGTGCGGTGGAGGGGAGATGACTGGTGTATCCCATGGCCTGTCTCAAGCCCTGACCACAGAGCTGGAGGACGGGAACCCTACGTCTCATCATACGATATTTGTGCTCTTGGATCCAAGAGACCTAAACATCCTGTGGTATTCACATCAGTAGGGTATAGTGAAATAATTAGGAAGTAAGGAATTTTGAGTCTTCATTGCCCAGGGTTTTAAAATAATGTATCATTTATGAGTTTCTAATGTTTAAGTTTTGAACAGTGGCCATGTTTGACAGCTGACCGGTGTTCTGGGTTCTTAGCAGCGGGCTCCGCTGAGTCGATAGGAGTCCGCTGCAGCGGTGGGGCTATGATGGGGGGGAGGCCCACCCGGGGGGCCCACCCCTCCTGGGAGGGGTGTCTCACGTGTCTCCTTGTCTTGTCCCTTTTAGCACGTTGTTCTCTCTGTGTCAAGGTCTTTATTTCCATAAGTAACCTACTTCAGGAGCCCCATAACTTCATTCATAAGCAGGAAGTTGAATTTCTGGTTCACTTAGCAAATTGCTTATAGCTCTTGGTTCTGTGCACTTGTAATAAAATGCATCGGGAGTTTAAAAGTCCATCGTGTCTGTATGGTTTTCTTAAAGCGACTTTAATAAGGCGTTGAGCGCAGATGGCTCACACACACATGCGTGCGTGCACATACCCGTGTCTGGGAGGGGGGAACACTGTCTCTGGTGACCAGTGTTGAATATGTCACCGCAGCCGGTGTCCTGCTCTTGTGCCTGTCTCGCGGTGGGGCGGGTCATGTGTTCACGGTGCGCCTTCTGGATTGTGTTGCAAAAAGCACCACAGAAGAGTGGACCATTCTGGGTCACTGTCAAGATGTGCCTGCTTGGTGGAGGGTCACAGAGGACGAGTTTTTAACTTCCTCTCTCTCCTGGATCTTTAGAAAGCATCTACCTGGCAAGGTGCTTGCTCCTTTGTAATGGAATAGTACATTATTATTGGTGTTCCTTGATAGAAAAGAAACTCAGGGCCTCAGGGATTGTAAGTATCGTCGACTCCCGCAGGTTGGGAGAGATGCCGCAATATTTTTTAGATTATTAAGAAGGCTCCTCTTACCTAAGATGGGAAGAGAGATGAGTTTTATAATCACTGTGCCCTGGGTGACGTGGGTGAAGCAATCAAACCCTCTCTTTAAGGCATAATTATGATTGCTTTCAACATTCTTTTTTCTGGAAATATCCTTTTTTTACTTTCTGCTTTTTTTTGATACTGCCTGGGGCATCTTTGTATGTTCTATTAAGAAAACTCCTGCTGTGGCTGATGCTACCAGGAAACGCTCTAGAGCACTTCGTCCCTGCCTTTGATGGGGTCTTACGGCGCTGGTGAGCATCTCAGAACATTCTATCAAGAGTGCAAGCTGCGGGGTTCGATTGTAAACTTAGGGGTTTTCGTTGCCATTTTAGAAACCCAGTTCCTAGTATGATTTGTTGCCTGAATATCTGAAAATGTTAAACACCTACGGCCCACACTGCATGAGCAGAAGCTTCCGTTCACCTTTCCTGGGGGAGGCCTTCTAACGAGAGCCAGCCGGTGTCATTGACGAGGTGCGTGATTTGTGAGGCCTGCGGCACACGGATGAGCGGGGAGGTCCATGGAACCGCGAGGCTGTGTGTGTGTGTGAAGTCGGCCACCGCACAGCCACTTTCTCCCACGACTACGGTGAGCACAGTATGAAAAATGCGGCAAGAATGTGGGGTGTGATGGGGTGCCTGAGTGGCTCAGTTGGTTAAGTGACTGCCTTTGGCTCAGGTCATGATCCCGGAGACCTGGGATTGAGCCCCACATCGGGCTCCCTGCTCAGCGGGAAGCCTGCTTCTCCCTCTCTCACTCCATCTGCTTGTGTTCCTCTCTCGCTGTGTTTCTCTCTGTCAAATAAATAAATAAAATCTTAATTAAAAAAAAAAAAAAAGAATGTAGGGTGTCTGCCAACTTGTCTGCCGAGAAAGTCAGCTGTACCACGGGGCGGAATTAGACATGTCCCCAGCCTCCCCAGACTCCCACGCCCCCAGACACCCAGATGGGAAATCTGAAACCCCAGTCCACCAAAATGACTTTTCCTGGAAACATGGCTTTCCAATCAAGGCCCTCAAGGCCCTGGCCCTAACCCCTCCCGCCTTCCCCATCTTTGCTGTAGGACTTCTATCTCCCTCCCATCTCCCTTGTTCCTCTCCTTCCATCCCTCTCTCTTTCTCTTCCCCTCCTTCCTTCCCTTCCCCTCCCTCTTTCCCTTGCCCTCCCTCTTTCCCTTCCCCCTCTCCGTCTCTTCCCCTCCCTCCTTCCTTTCTCTCTCCCTCTCTCCCTTCCTCTGTATCCCCCTCCCTCTTTCCCCATCTCCCTCCCTCTCCATCCCTCCCTCCTCTTCTTCTCCCCTCCCCCACTCCTTTCTCTCACCTGAAGCTTCATGCCTCACAGTGAACCTCACCCCTGCTTCCTGGGCAACCCAGAAGCCTCTGTGCTCTTGCTATCTCACCGTGGACTACCCGTGAGCACCACTTTGACATAAAAATGCAGTGGTGTTGGTTTAGTAACTTTTTAAGAAATCTTCCTTCCTTCGGCAGCAGGGTTTTGCATTTGCCTGTGAGTGTTGTGGCCAAAGACAGAATCCCAGGCAATGAGAGGATCAATGCAGGCACTGAACACGGTCTCTCAGGGGCCAGAGGAGTCTCACTGCAGTGATGACCTTGATATGACCTTGATGATGGTCAGTATCACTGGGTGGTCCGTGCCTGGACTCCTAGTAGTAACCTGGAAAACCTTGACATGCATGCTTAATTCTGCTTAATGGGGAAACTTGATGGTTCTTTGCTGAACTTGGGAAAGAACAAACACACCATTTTTACATCAGATATAATTTTGACTCAGGTTTTATTTAACATGTTAGGGGGTTCCTTTGGATTCTTATTCTACAAATGTTTTGCTGGTTTCAGCCCCGTGTTGGGTCCTGAAACAGCAAAGTCCCAGGAGAGCAGGCAGGTCTGAGCACTGGCCCTTGTCTGTGGGAGGATGGAAGTCAAAGCCAAAATGTAGAGATCCGGGCGCCTGGGTGGCTCGGTTAAGCCTCTGCCTCTGGTCATGACCTCAGGGTCCTGGGATCAAGGCCCGTGTGTCGTGTGTCGGGCTCTCTCCTCAGCAGGGAGCCTGCTTCCTCCTCTCTCTCTGCCTGCCTCTCTGCCTACTTGTGATCTCTCTCTGTCAAATAAATAAATAAAATCTTTTAAAAAAAATGTAGAGCTCGTGCCTGCCTGCCAGACTGAGCTAGAGTGTGTGCATGCTCTGAACACGTGTCCTAACCACGCGGGTGCATGTGGGTGTCCCCGAGCGTGGACACACACCACATAAGCGGGTATACACAGATGGATTTCATCCTCTCAGCAAGGCCACGGGCCAGGTTCTGTTATCTCCCCATCCCACAGCTGATTGGCTCAGGCAAAGCATTTGGCCAGTGAGACCAGGCGACGCGTGCGGCCAGTGAGACGGACAAGTCACACAGCCAGCCTCACCCCACCCACCAGGCACCAGCCTTGCCCAAACCCCACCCTTCGGGGCTCTGTGCGGTGAGTACTAGGCTGGCTGAGACAAACCAGTGAATTTAAACTATTCTGCATATTTGGAAGCTTTTACCAAACAAAACAATATTTCAGAATGTGGTTGAGGGGATGCAGTTGGGGAAAGGATCAGGTCAGCACATGGCATGGAGGGAGCAGAGGACCGTGCTCAGGGCCACTGGGCTGAGGTCATAGGCCAAGCTCAGAGCACGAGTCAGAGACGCAGGGAGGAGCATGGT
>PITA01015801.1:0-48766 GCA_004023965.1 Spilogale gracilis | reverse complement strand
AGAGATTATGCTGAGTGAAATAAGCCAAGTAGAGAAAGTCAAGTATCACATGGTTTCACTTACTTGCGGTGCATGAGGGGTAACCTGGAGGACAGTGGGAGAAGGAAAGTAAATGGGAAGTAGGGTAATCCAGGGAGAGAAACGAAACAACAGAGACTTTGGACACAGAAACAAACTGAGGGACTTGGAGGGAGGGGGGGGTGGAGGGATGGGAGAGCCTGGTGGTGGGTACTGGGGGCACCTATTGCGTGGAGCACTGGGTGTGGGGAATGGGGAATGAATCTTGGAACACTGGAAAAAAAATTTAAGTAACAATAAAAAAATTAAAAAATAAAAATAAAAAGAATAAAATTACTGCCGTCACTGGAGACATGTTCACCTGGATATATTCTGTTCCTTTGGAGACATATCCACCAGGAAATGTTTTGTTTCTTTGGAGACAGGCCCACCAGGACACATTTCCTTTCTTTAAAAACCCAGACTGCTCTACGGTTGGGGTCCTCGCAAAGACCAGACTCTTAGCATGTGGTCACTGGTCAGCTATAATAAACCTCTCATTGTTTAACCCTTAAAAAAAAAAAAAGAAAAGAAAAAGTGAGTGCAAACAATTTAATAACACATCCAGTATACATTATCAATTCTGTTCAAAACTGCACTGGTGCCAGTTGTTAACAATTTTGTTTACATAAAACCTGTCAAATAAAGAACACTGGACAGGTCACTTTGATTAAAAATATCTCCATCATTCATGGTCTTAGGTTCATTAAACACTGTACTAATGGGGCACCTGGGTGGCTCAGTTAGTTAAGCAACTGCCTTCCGCTCAGGTCATGATCCCAGAGACCCAGGATCAAGTCCCACATCAGGCTCCCTGCTTGGCAGGAAGCCTGCTTCTCCCTCTCTCACTCCCCTTGCTTGTGTTCCCTTTCTGGCTGTGTTTCTCTCTGTCAAATAAATAAAATCTTAAAAAAAAAAAAAACAAAACACTGTACTAACAAATTGTCTTTAGTAGTCAAATGTTCATTAAGTCTCCTACCTATGAGGATATTATGTCTATGTTAATACCTATATCTGTATTTGTATCTATAATTATAGCTATATTATAAACTTGCCTGCAAACAATTCTAAAACAGCAGAAAAACTGTGTATCTGGAGGTTTAGGAAAAGCAAAAAGAAAAAGCAAAAGAAGGTGGGGGTGTGGGTGGAGGAGGGTGAGGTAAGGCAGGTGGGGGAGAGCCACCACCACCACCAAAGAGAAGATGAAGGACATCAAAGATCAATATGCCTCTTTCACAATCTCATAAGGGCCAGTCCTGAATACAGTCCTCACTGAATCCAGCAGAAGGTCCCTTTGCCGAGTCCACCCATCCCTGGCACCTATCCCTGACCCCTCCCTCGTTTCCTGAAAACCAGGTGGATCCCCATAACCCCGAGACAGGAAGCTCTGTGCAGGTCTCCTCCCTAGATCCACCTGCCTCACAGCCTTCCCTCTGCTAGTCTGCGGATTCAGGCAGAGCACCAACTGCTCCAGGAGAGGGAAACAATTAGGGCGAGGGGCCCCCTCCTTCTCAGCCTCAGGCTGCCCAGCCAGCACAATTAGCATAATTACAATATGTTCATCCAGCACCGGGATGAAAACTTATGCAAAAAGGGGATGTGTTAACATACTCAAGCCAGCCAAACAACAGTCGGGCTTTGTAATTAGCTAACAGTTCCTCTTTTAGAGCTTTCTTGGGGTACTCCCAGGAAGCCCCAGGCTCCAGGCAAAGACTCAGGACTGAAGGAAGCAGTAGGAATGTTGAATCCCAACTTTCAGGGGCTGAGTCCTACCCCCCCTCCACCTCCTCACATCCACCCCCCCCCCCCACTCCCAGGGGTAGCTTCTGCCATTACGACAGGAAAGGTCTCTAGACCTTTCCAGTGCACATCAAGGAAACACCTCTTCACCCTTCAACTGTCCCTTATTAACAGGCCTTAAAGGAGTCACAGCTTTCTGGGCTTCAAACTCCTCTTCTCCAAACAGGCTTGATAATCTGTGCTTATAGTAGGAAATAACAGGATAACAGCTAGAAAACTTCTAAAAAGAAAGAATGCTAAATAAGTACCAGGCAGCAATGATGGTCTAGAAAGTTTTTTCTAGATTTGAATTATGGAAGTCATCAAATATCTAAAGGCACATTCCTGCCCTCTCAGCCTCAGAGTCAGCAATTTTTAGTATCTCTCCTGCAACCCTCCTCATACCCCATCACCTTCATTATTAGCACATTAACGCAGGAATAATAGACTCAGCTTCTCTACAACATGTTTCCTAACCTTCTTCCTGTCACAGCATAACAGAAAATGATATTTGTGATAGCCCCGAGGGGTAAACGGTTGCTCATGGCAACCCAGGTCCCATCCTGCCTCCCCCAAGGCCTGATAGGATCAATAATTCCACATCTATCCAACACACTCATAAGGCACTAACGTGTCCCTCCATATTGCTAGGAAGCTCTGCTCTATATTACCGGGTTTGTTCTGGTTGTTTTGTAGTTGGATTGTGGTTTTGTTTTTTAACAGACGTAACTCCCCATGATTCTGGAGTCTATGGTGGTCCAAAGTAATTGTTCGCAACCTTGACTATATATTAGAGTCACTAGGGAAACTTTTAATAAACACCAACGCTTGGGCATCATCCCCAAGAAATTCTGATTTAATTAGTCTGGGGTAGAGCCTGGGCATTAGGTGATCCTGACATGTAGCCAAGGTTGAAAACCACTGCTTCTCTTTAAAGTGCAATAAAATCACCTGGGGACCTTGTTAAAATGCAGATTCTGATTCAGCAGATCTGAGAAGTGGCTGGAGATACTTCATTTCTAGTAATCTCCCAGGAGATGTGGATGCTGTTTTCCACAGCCCACACTTGGAGAAGTATGGGTCTAAAAAAGTAAATTCAGAATTACGCATGCCTCCTCATCACCTCAGAGGCATTGCTGAAACAGACTGCCAGACTCCACCCCCAGAGTTTCTGATTCAGGGACCTGGGGTGGAGCCTGATCATTTGCATTTCTCACTTCCAGATGATGCTGCTGGTCTAGAGACCACATTTTCTTAAACCACTGATCTAAAGTATTAGTGAGAAAGATCTTAACCTTTAGAAATGGGACCTATCTAGCAGATCAGAGAAATTCTGGTGATGCAAATGCTAGAACTCCTCAGAAAAAAAGGTCCAGAATAAAGCCTACCCCAAAATAATGAGCATAGGCTACCTCCTGGGTGGTCCAACCTGAGTACCTCTGACTGCCTGGAAATGCCTGAATACAGCCCTCCTGTAGAAGGTAACTTCCTCTTTGCCCTATGTTAAGAAGGTACAGAGGAACTCTGCAGGCACTGTTTCCAGGCACACTCTGACCTCTCTGGTGATTCAGTTCACTGGCTCTCAACAAAGTCTGCACCCTCTCCCTGAGAAGCGAAAGAAGCTCAGCCCACCTTCCAAGCCCAGAACATCCCATCCCATCCCACCACCCAGGAGTCGCTATACTGGGAATCGGAAACCCTGGATTTCACCTCCTTTCATATCCCCATGAGCCTTAACATGAAAGACAAGCATGGAGCCAAGACAGGTTAAGAGAACAGAGGCTGGAAAAACAATGTACCCAAAGTGCCTCGGAAATGGCGCTCAGGGGCTCCTGGGTTTGCCAACCCTCATTTAATGGGCTGCCGGTAATTGACCGTAACAACTACACCCTAGCCAGTTTTCATCATCGGATCTGGACAGCTCCCAGGTAACAAGCTCCAACTGGGAGGGCTTGATTGCTATCAAACCAGAGTGAAGGAGGCCCTCAGCTAGGTAAAGCTGCCGGGCTGGCACCAGTGTGTGTGTGATCCATGTGAGCGATTTTCAGCTCCCGGATGCCCCAGAAGAAAAATCTGTTAACACTGCAGCCGGAAAGCCAAGACAGGCCAGGGAGCACTGGGGCTTCATCACATGATAATCATTCGATAGGACGTCCTGCCCAGCCTCAGGGCAAGCTCACCAGGATTAGCACTGCTCTGTGTATGTTGGCAGACTTGATGTGCATCACAAGACCCACTGACAGCAGGAATTCGGTTGTGTGAATAACTAGAGTAATTAACCAGGGTCAAGGCAGGGTCTGGTTTCAGAGAAGCCTGCCTAGGGACCCACATCACATTCCAGACCCCCAGGATCTGGGCCCAGTTGCCTTATTCCTCTTGGTCCTGGCAGTCAGATGATCCTCTAAAGGGAATGCTGTTTAGCCACAGGTGCCAGGCTACCATTCAGCCCTCATATTTCCCTTCAGTGGACCCCTGAGTCTAATCACAAAGCAAAAAGTCCCCAACAATCAACAAGAAGAGGAATGTGACCTTATAGTGGGTAAACCTATGACTTCAGCCAGATGAACATCTATTCAAATACTGGTTCTAGTACATAACTAGTTTTTATCCATGGGCAAACTGCTCAATCATTCTGGACCTCAGTTTTCTCATCTGTGAAATGGTAACAAAAACACATGCTGGTGATACATAAGTCAAAGAAAAATATGGACAAATCACCTGAAACATGGTGGGCACTATTATCACTATTATTGTAATTATAGCTTTCAGCTAATTTTATTAATAGTATTATCATTCTTGGCTCCAAACTCTCTTCCTCACTTTCAGCAACGCTCTTTAATATTCCCAAGTAGAGTAGCCAAGGAGGTTATTCTCTTGAACAAG
This sequence comes from Spilogale gracilis, assembly GCA_004023965.1. NCBI lineage: Eukaryota > Metazoa > Chordata > Mammalia > Carnivora > Mephitidae > Spilogale > Spilogale gracilis. The sequence continues at coordinate 44,047 of PITA01015801.1, read as the reverse complement.
ATTTGTTAACACGAACAGTAAGTTCCAAAAGAAATGTATCATAGATTTCAAGTCAGAAATCTAGAATTAATTGACTTAAAGAATAAACTTCTCAGGGGCCGCCTGGGTGGCTTCAGTAGCTAAATATCTGCTTTTAGCTCAGGTCATGATCCCGGGAGTCCGTGCTTGGTGGGAAGTGTGCTTCTCCCTCTCTCACTCCCCTTGCTTGTGTTCCCTCTCTAGCTGTGTTTCTCTCTGTCAAATAAATAAATAAAATCTTAAAAAAAAAAAAAAAAGGAATAAACTTCTCAATTCAGATCCAACACCAACATTTACTGAGTCCCTCTTGGTTTAAGCTGGTTTGGGAGTTTAAAGGACCATCTGCCAACTAAACTGCCTCAATTGGGAGTTCAAATGCAGATATCTCTGTCTTTTGAACACTAAAACTAGGAACAATAGTACGAGGGAGGCTCACATAAGTAAGAGCAGGATTCAGTGTCTTCTAGTCTCTCTTATGCTAATTCTCTAGCACAAGAAACTTGGGCTTAAAACAACTTTCCCATGCAATAAATTTGGCCGGTTCTGAAGGATTCACTAGAATCAACCAACTAACAGATGTCTCTTGAGTGAGGAGCTGTGAAGGGGTATGAAAGATCAACTCCCAAGAACTCAGGGCTCAAGACTCACAGATGTAATAACTGAACTAGAAGAAATTACACCGCTGGAAAACCTGGGCCACAGACAGATGTGGTTCCAGTTCTACAGGTAGACAGATTTGACTGGTAACATATCACCATAGGACATGATGAAATGGAGTTTGAGAATCATTTTTCAGATCATTGCACTCAGGGTGGAATGGTGTGGCATGAAGGGAGTGGTAAGAAAGAGAAACCAAGCAGAGAGACCAATAGGAGTTTACGGCAAAGGGAGTAAATCACTGAGCCCATGAACATTTTGGGTTCATGGTGTTAATAGTTGGAACTCCCTAGGTTGTGATGAATGGAGTGGACGAGACGGATGTGAGAGGTTCGGTACAGTGCATAAAGACGGATAGAAGTTGGAATCCAGCAGATGTCTAGGATATCTAGCCCTAAATACTTCTTCCCAAATAGCCTTTAATCCATAGGATAACCCAATGAAGTCCTGCTGAGCTTTGCCATATAAAAGGGACCTCTCTACCTTAGAAAGACTGGCTGTCTAGTACTGCCAGCATTAACAAATAGAAATAGGAAGAATTTGGGGGCACCTGGGTGGCTGAGTCGGTCAAGCATCTACCTTCATCTCAGATCATGATCCTGGAGTCCTGGCATCAAGCCCTGCATTGGGCTTCCTGGTCAGCAGGAAATCTGCTTCTCCCTCTGCCTCTCCCCTACTCGTGTTCTCTCTCTTGCTTGCTCACTCTCTCTCAAATACATAAATAAATAATCTCAAAAAAAATAGGAATAATTCTTATTCATTTTTATCTGAAATATAAATTTAATGGGTGTTCTCCATTTTACCTGGCAACATGAGAAATGCTCCACTAAAATTTGAGAGTCAATTTTATTTTATTAAAGAGGTTTTCTGACAAGTCATGACTAAATTCCATCCTTATTCTCTTAAAGTACCAAAGATTGATCATCAGCATACATTTCAAGTTTCCTCTTTTATTCTGAGCTAGACACCTCAAGTCCTACAATTGGAGAAGTCAGTTTTCTTGCAATTCATTGGTTCAGACTTCGGGTTCAGTTATTAGAAGGACGTTTTCGGGGGCGCCTGGGTGGCTCAGTTGGTTAAGCAACTGCCTTCGGCTCAGGTCATGATCTCGGAGACCCAGGATCAAGTCCCACATTGGGCTCCCTGCTAGGTGGGAAGCCTGCTTCTCCCTCTCTCACTCCCCCTGCTTGTGTTCCCTCTCTGGCTATGTTTCTCTCTTTCTCTCTGTCAAATAAATAAAATCTTAAAAAAAAAAAAAAAAAAAAAAGAGGGACGTTTTCAGAGTAGAGTGATATTATATATCTTTAAGCTATTCTCTTTTTTTTAAGATTTTATTTATTTATTTGACAGAGAGAGCAGGAGAGCACAAGCAGGGGGCTCAACAGGCAGAAGGAGAGAGAGGAGCAGGCTCCCTGCGCAGCCCAACGTGGGGCTCAATTCCAGGACCATGGGATCATGACCTGAGCTAAAGGCACTCACTTAACCAACTGAGCTACCCAGGCCACCCCTCTTTACACTATTCAAATACTACAGCCAATGAAGACCCCCTGTTGCTAAAGCACAAGGCCGGATAAACAGACAACAACAAGAAGAAAGCAGTGCCATAAGCTAATCATGCAGCTCTTCTTCCTACCCCCTGCTGTACCAAAAGAACCTTTACAGCTGGCAGCAAGGCTGCTAAACCTGGGCAGGAAAAAGAGGCTAGACTCTAGCCAAGTCAGAGATTTATGGCCGTTTGGGGAACTCTAGTGCCATGTGAACAAATTTTCATTTGAAACAAAATTTTTTTTAATGTCTTGCTATTCATCTACTGCTCTCACTTCTCAGAAAGCAAATCCTTGCCCTAGTTTTTACCCCTACTCTACAACATCCGAGAAAACTAACCTTCCCTCATTTGCCTCACATGCCAGTTTCAGCTTCATAGCACACTCACTATAAATGAAACCATCAATAATCAGCTCCTGTGTGAGCACACAAATTATGAGACTGGAACCTATGTACCTATGTTCCTTATCCAGCTGCACACATGTGGGCACACATACATGCACACACACACAAAAATGCATATGCATCCAAGCTTCTGGATTTTTCTATCACATGTGGAAGGCTAACTATAGCAATGAATAGAACACAAAAGACAAGGAGTGGCACATCCTTCTTTCTTGTGTGAACCCTAACTGTTCTCCTGTTTACTGCATCCCTCTGTCAACTGGTTCCTGGTTCAGGCCCCATCCCTTTCTTCTTGACCTTGACATCATTTGGTAGTGTCCTTGATCAACATTTGATCTTTAAAATGCATCCTCTCTAGCTTCCACTACAGTCTCTTGATTCTTCCTTCTCCCTAGGTCTTTCCTTCTCTTCCTCTGCATGTCCCTTATCATAGTTCTTTCAGAAGGTATAAAAGCCAATAGATTCCCTATATGAAAACAAGATGAAAAACAGGATGGAAGAAAAATTTCTTTGTCCAATAGCAAAAATAAATATAAAATATCTAACAACAAACTTAATGTGTAAAACCTATATGAAAAAAAAACTTAAAAACCTTTGAATAACAAAAAAATTAAACATTTAAAATAAAACTTTTTTTTTTTAAGATTTTATTTATTTGACAGAGAGGGACCACAAGCAGGGGGAGTGAGAGAGGGAGAAGCAGGCTTCCCGCCGAGCTGGGAGCCCGATGTGGGGCTCGATCCTGGGACTCCGGGATCATAACCTGAGCTGAAGGCAGTCGCCCAACCAACTGAGCCACCAAGGTGCCCCGAAAATGAAACTTTTTCTTAAATAAGCCTAATTACAATAAGGATAGCAGTTCTGATTTATCTAGTAACTCAGTTCAATTCCAATAAAATTTTTTTGAATTTGGGTCACCTGGGTAGTTCAGTCGGTTAAGTGACTGCCTTTGGCTCAGGACATACATCGGGTTCTCTGCTCAATGGAAAGTCTGCTTCTCCCTCTCTCTCTGTGATCTCTTGCTTTCCCTCTCTTTCAAATAAATACATGAAATCTTTAAAGATTTATTTATTTATTTATTTATTTGACAGAAATACAGCTAGAGAGGGAAAACAAGCAGGAGGAGTGAGAGAGGGAGAAGCAGGGAGCCCAATGTGGGGCTCGATCCTGGGTCTCCAGGATCATGACCTGAGCCGAAGGCAGTCGCTTAACCAACTGAGCCACCCAGGTGCCCTACATAAAAACTTTAAAAAAAAATTTTTTTAATTTTTTTGAATTTAACAATATAATATTAAAGTTCGTCTGGAAAAATAAACATGTTGGAAAATTCTAAATAGTAAAGGTAATTGAAGATGACGCAGTCTTACCAGATATTAAAGTGTGTTACAAAGTTAGTTATTAAAACAATGTAATATTAATGCTTGGATAGGCAGGCAGATGATAAGAACAGAATAAAGAATCCAGAAACAAATCCAAACTTATGTGTGAATTTGATATACGATAAAGAGGACTTTCCAAATTATAAGAAATTACAAGAAAAAAAAAATAAGAACAAAGGACAAGCAGGCAGTTTCAACAAAAAGGTCACAAATAGAAAATAAACATGAAAAGATAATCAACTCCTTTTCTATTAAACAAATACAGATTAAAACAATGAGATATCATGTTTCATCCCCCAAATTATTTAAAAATTCTAAAATATACAGCACATATAAGGCAGTGAGAAAAAAGCACACTCATACATTTTGTACTTGGGCATTAAATTAATACAGCAATTCTGGAAGACAATTTGGTAATGCCTATCAAAATTTTCAACATACTTAACCACATGCCTAGCAATTCTATGTCTAAGGGTTTGTCCTATGAATAACAGTACTTGCCCAATTACACAAATGTATATACGAGAATGTTCACTGTAATGTGTTATAACACAATGAACTACTAACACAGGCAAGATATCTATCAAAGGTTAGGGAAATTATGGTGTCATATTGTGGAATACCATACAACCAACAATAAGAATGAGGTAATTTTAAATATACAAACATGGAAAGATGCCAAAAACATAATGTAAGGTGAAAAACATGAGTTACAGAACAATTTGCACAATATGGACCTAGATGGACACAATATTAAATGTGCACACATACACATTTACATATGTAAAGAAAAAAAGTGTTGAGGAACTATTCGAGAAGGTTTCTCTGGGAAAATGAGATACAAGATACTAGAAGGGAGACTGGCTTTATACTCTTCTACAGTTTTAGTTTTTGCTTTTTTACTACAAGTATGTAGTACTCTTTTGATTAAAAGGAAAAAACAAAAACAAAAACAAAAAAACAGCATCATTCTACTTAAGTAGATATTCCTTAAGGTTCCGACCATGGATGTCTCAAGTACAACTCAACCCAACATTAGTAACCTCAATTGATGACAGAAATGTAGAATTTTTCAATTCTTGAACTGAAAGGAACTTAGATGCCATCCAGTTTAATCCTTCGCTTAAAAGAGAAGGAAACTGAGGTCCCACAGAAAATACAGTATTTTCCAAAATTTCTTGTCCTTATTTTTGGACCTTAGTGGCATCCCATCCCCCAAATCTTCTATTATAGAACATGTGTAGCATGATCTCTACTTCCACACTGGCAGGAAAAGGTTCTCCATGGCAGCTACTAGCTTCAGCCAGATCAGCCTCTCCTACCAACATTCCCCATTTCACAACAGTAGTTGTATAGTTGTACCCCATATCCTGGAGGATATGTTCCAAGACCCCCAGTGGATGCCCCAAACCACAACTAGTACCAAGCCTCTATATACTGTTTTTTCCTATACATACTTATGATAAAGTTTAATTTATAAATTGGGCACAGTTAGAGATTAGTAACACTAATAACAAAATGGAATTATAATAATATACTGTAATAAAAGTTATATGAACATGGTCTCTCTCTCTCTCTCAAAATATCTTACTGTACTATACTCACCCTTCTTGTGATGGTATGAGATGACAAAATGCCTACATAAAGAGATGAAGGGACTTAAACAATACAGACACTGTGACATAGTGTTAGTCTATTCTTGACCCTCTGATGATTCGTCAGAAGGCAAATGATCTGTTTCCAATCATGGCTGATTACAGGTAACCAAAATCTTGAAAGCAAAATTGCAGATAATTGGGGCAGGGTGGGGCGGGGGGAGACTACTATACTACTTTTCTTTCCCTGGCATATTCCAGACTGCTTTATATATATCTCCTTGTCTATCATTTCTTCTTTTGCAAGCATTCTCTACTTTGCACTTTAGAATCATGTGAGGAGATGTAAAAATCCCTATGACCAGGTCACACCAGGTCCATTATATAAGAGTGTCTGGGAGTGGAAGGCATGTTCAGAATTCTGAAAGCTACCCAGAGATTCCAACGTGCGGCCAAGGCCTGAGCACCTTCCTCCAACTTCTTAGAGTAATACCCATTAGTCCTTGAAGACCCTCTCTGGGACTCCTCCCTGATATGACCTTGGCCCCAATTCACCCTGTACATATCTGTACCATTGGCCTTTCCAAATGGAATTGAGAACAATTTTTCATGTCTGTAAGTTCCTGGGGGACAATAGTAATATCTGACTCTTCTTTGAACAGCTGGTGTTTATCACAGGTGACACATAGTAAATGCCTGATAAACATTTGTGGAATTGAACTCCCTCCCTCACAGCCCCCATGAAATCAATTCAACTTCACATGGTCCCTCATATCAGATCCCTCCTTTCTAAGCCCACTGCCACTTCATCATCTCCACCTCAACTATTACCATAACATTCTAACTAGACTTTCTTTCTCTACCATCTCTCCTCTCCACCCGGTCTTTCCCACATCTTCCTATATGCTGATACAGATCATATTGTTCTGCTACAACTTATACAGAATCAAATCCAAGTCTATCACAAGGTCCTACAAATCTGGCCAGAACTGTTATCCTTTAGCCAAATTATCTGAACCTTGGAAATTAGGGAAGAAGATCACTACAAGTTTTGTTTTGTTTTGTTTTGTTTTTTTAAGTCATCCTAGAGCACTGTGAAAAAAAAGCCTGCTTTGGGATTATCTGATGTTCTACAGAAATGCAAATTTTATTCAACTTAACCACTTACCATTGATTCTGCCTCAAATTCTATAAACTTGGTGAATGTGTATAAAATTGGCAAGTTACAAATTTTTTTGTCCAGCATAAATGCAAATAAATTCTATGTGGTAGAGAAAACAGCAGCACACGGGTTATGGCATTATTGCTCTGTAGGCTGTTAGCCAGACTCATTTATAACTGCGGTCTCAGCCACATTCTATTTTTGCCAGTGCAGCTTCACACCTAGAAGCCTATGCTCTTGGCTTTCACAGTAACTAAAACTCCGCATCTCACCCCACACACAATTCCAAATCTTACTTTTCAAGGCTCTTCCCACAGTGTCCCTCTTTGCAAAGACCTTCCTGAACCCCTTAATCTAATTTACTCCATTCTTTTTTTTTTTTTAACCCCATTCTTTGTTTCCCCTGTAGTTGGCTGGTCTGGATTCCTGTTGTGGCAGCTGCTGCTCTGAATTTACCTACTCAGTTACATATCTTTCGCCTACCACAGCATTCAGCTCAATGCCTGACCAATAAATGTCCACTGACTATTTGTCTAATTGGGAATAATCAGTCTTAAGTAACCCACTATTTCAACACTTGACTTTAGCCAAAATCTAAGCAATTCAATAGATGACGCTTGGGGTGTTTCCAAACCTTTTTAAAAACCACAAAAGATGATTGAAATTGAACAGGCATTTATTGAGCACCTTCTAGGTGCCAAAAGCAAAGATGAATAAGACTTGGAACTAGGTTATCCTCTCAGGAGTTACTAAACTTGCCTTCCAAGCCTTCTGTGCTCTGTTTAAAAAGAAACAGTAAATCCTAAATGAGTTACTGAGAGCTGTACAGGCTAAGTTTACCAAGTGTTTTCCTTGGCCTGCAGTGTCTTCCTGAGGTGGAGGCTCTAGCGGCCACAAGGGCTCTCAGCCAGCCGTGGCCCCCAACCTTCCTGGGATGGTTTGGCTCACAGGGGAAGATAGCAACCCCCCAGTGGGAGATCCATCAAGACCCTGGGGACAGGATATGGGCTAAGCCTCAGCCTAGGGGTTTCTTCTGGGGTATTCTGCAGTAGCCAAGTATTCCCAGAGTTCTCTTTACAGAACAAGCCTGCTTACTTTGCCTCAATGGTGCCGAAAGGTACAATTCTAGAGTCTACACACTATCCAGCTGCCTCAAAAGGATGAGTTGGAGACTACCCAGTGTCCCACCAACGTTGCAAAACAGCTCTCCACTTGCTGCTGTAGGCTTCAAAGGGATATTATGTTTTAATGAGCCGCTGTATAATTAATCAGGCTTCACCCCTCCTAGCTGAAATTACTGACGGAAATAAGCAAACACCCAAAATTTGCTATTTCCCTTCCCCAGTGCCAACAGGGAGGAAACGTTCCCATGTAAATCAAGGCTGGGTGTGGATGGCTTCTGGGCTCCAACAAGTCTGTTCTCCAGCCTCGTAATTCAGACTCACTGCTGAGACTTCAGCTCCTCCAGGGGATGTCAGAGGTCATGAACCCTGCTGTCATCCATCCACATCCACTATGCAGAGGGCATGGCTCCTGGTGTGGTCCACCTGTGGAAACCATTTAATCCATCCAAATTCCCAGGACCCAGCCACGCAACCAACTGGGGCCACAGGAAACCAGCGGCTTTCAATCTCAGCTCTGCCCATGGCTACATTGCTTTGGGCAAATTATTCACCTTTCTGGGACTCAGTTTCTTCAACTACAGTAATAATAATAAACTATTTTTTTAATGACAAGTGTAGTGTACTAATTAAGAGTGAGTGCTCTACAGTCAAACAGCCTGAGTTATAACATGACTCCATCATTTATTGGCCATGTTATATAAGCAAGTGTCTTAACCTCTGAGCCATAGATTCCTTATCTGTAAAATGGGGATGATAATACCACATACCTCATAAGGTTACTGTGAGCATTAGGTGAGATAAAAGTAAAGTGCTTATATCTTATTTAATTATAAGTAAATATAAGTAAAGTACTTTAATTAATGCTTGGCACATAGCAAGCACTTTAATGTTACTTGTCATTAATATTGTTATTATTATTACTATTTTTACTATGTATCAAGTAGTATGCAGAATGTCTTAAAGAGTTGTTAATACTTAAAGAAAGTTAATACTTTCTTAATCCTGATAATAACACTACAAAGTCATATCTATTTTATATATCCATTTTATAAATGAAGAAACAGACTCAGAGGGGTGAAGTAACTCAGTCAAGGTTATAACAACTAGTAATAGTAGGTCTAGGATATTAAAAATCTATACAACTGCAAAACCACCATAACAATTTGAGATGACTTACCCAAATTACAAAGTCTGACACAACAAATTCCCAATAAATGTATGATAATTATAGGGAGAAGAAAACAGATGCTAAGATATAAGACAGAATCCATCTTAGCTCTATTTCTGATTCATCTGTCCAGCTCAGATTCAGTCAGAAAAAAAGATATTCTTCCCTCGATAAGAATAAAAAACCCCACATGTAATGAACAAGAGACTCTTACAGTAATATGTGGGCAGAGGTCTTTCCATCTGAGACTGTAGTGGAACCTTGGTGTCCCTTATCCTCTGAACTTTTGGGGCCTCCTTTTCTCATAACATCAAATAAGTACAAATCCATCCCATATAATATGGAAAATACAGAGCTGACCTCAGGCTGACACTTTCCAGACCCGTGCTGGCTCTGAATTCCCCTGCTGAGCTAACTCTGATCTCCACTCACCACCACGGCCCTGGAGCTGCCTACCTACTCTCAGCTCTTCGCCAGGTGTAAATATAGACCCTCCATCAGTCCCTAAGTACCATCAACATGCAGACATTGTGTGTAACATACTTTGTTGAAGGTTTGGGAAATAGTATAATGCAACAAAGGTAACATTTTAATACTGTCACTGTGCATTTTCACCAGCACATGCCATTTCTTAACTACTGTTCTTTTCTTTATACCCTGGCAAGCTATCATTTTTCCTGGGCTTCTCTCTCTTTGTGTCAAAACATTCCCCTCCCTCTTATCTTTTTTCCTCTGAGTTTTGCATCCGTTTACCAGCTAGTCTGCAAAAATTCAGAATACATTTTATTGTACAATAGAAACCCAGCTAATTCTTTTTGTTTGAAGTCCCTTCCACCTACAACAGCATTCCTTAAAGTGGAATCTAGTATTGACCCATTAACTTTGGTTCCTTAATAATATATTTCATTATATTTTATGAAAGTGCCAGTCCATGGGGGTCAGAATTTTAAAAGGTGGTTCTTCATGAAAGATTTGAGATGTGATCTTGACTGGTCTCAGAGGTTTGCATTATGAAAACAAAATATCCCATTTCTGTATATTACCAAAGAAAAGGGCAGTTTTCCCACTCTAAGGAATTTGTGCTACTCCTGTGGACAACTGGATTAACTCATAATTTTTTTTTCCTCCTCATCAGTCACAGGAAGAAAGGAAGGAAGAAAGGATGGAAGGAAGGAAGGGGGGGAGAGGGAGAGAGGGAGGAAGGAAAGAAATGGAGAACAGAAGAAAAAAAGAAAGGGAAAGAGAAAGGAAGAAAGGGAGAGAGAGAAAGAAAGAGAAAGAGAGAAAAAGAAAGAAAGATTAAAACATGACTTGTCAGCCATTGCAGTTTATGGGGCAAGGGAAAGTTTGTAATGATAACAAATACATCCTTGTGTCCCACCAGCTGGTGTTTATAAATTTCATTCCCATGTATCATTCCATTTGATCTTCATGACATCTCAACCAAGCAGCATTGTTAGCATGTGCTCTACTTAATGGATGGAGAAACCAAGGCTTTGGGGAAAATGTCTTGCCCAAGATTCTTCACCTAAAATATGAAACTGGGATTCAAAACCAAGTGCTTTGATTCCAGGCTCCATATCCAACCACAATATCACAATACGATAAAAATCACTGGACTAACTCATTTCAAATGATAGTCTGTGGGGCTTCAGTAGATACCCAAATCCATTCTATCCTTATCAGCCATCTCAAACTAAAACTGGCCTTCACAACTCTAACAAGTTAATGAAAGTAGTTGGCTTTCATTTCCTTTTCATGGCGCTATACCCAGAGACATATGTCCCTCTCACCTTTGCTCTTTCCATGTACTGCTTTACTGCCTTACCCACCTAATTTCTACCTGCTTGACTGAGAAAAAAACTGAGGTCAGGAGTTGCCAGGGACCAATTTCAAGAACAAACGGCAAAGTTCAGAAAGGAATCTTGAGCTTTCCCAATGAGGTCCCTACCTGAACCCAACCATCTGATGTGTGCTTTTTTCTAATAAGGCAAATACTCTGGGTTGACATTAAGTGAGTTCATGGGGGACAGTCACACACTGACAGAAGAGATGGTCAAAACAAGTGTGAGGAAGGAGTTGAAAAACTATTATGGTTTTAATCTGATTAAACTGATGCCCAAAAGAAAACCAGAGGGGTGTTTTAGAACCCTATGTCTATCATTCCGATTTCTTCCATTTTTATAGCATATAAATAATTGAAATTATGCCCACAATACATGTAGCTTCATTCGGCAGGCATACTGAAGAATATTATATTTAGTAATTTACATACACCAGAAGCATAATACATTAGACTATCCAGAAAGCGAAGAGCAGCAGGCCAGCATGGACTAATCTCTTATATAACGTTGGCAATAGCCAATTGCAGGCACATTAAAGAGAGCTTGGATTTTCCTAGGAACCATTTTCTTGCAAATGAAACATTTAATTATGGAGCTAAGTCCATAAATAGACCGTTAACACTGGGAAGGGGGGGATGGATGTGGCTATATTGCTGGATTAGCAAGGAAATATCTTACAAGAAATTCATCAATGCCATAGATAATTAATTACAGTTCACCTTCTCCCCACATAGCCAGGCCTTTATCAGCCAGCACTGGGGAAAAGCAGATGGCCAGCCAAACACAGAATGCAATTTTCTGTCAACTCATTACTTACAAAATCATGGATTAGGTATGAGACCCCTGGAAGGTCACCTAGGCCATTCCCCTGTGTCCAGAACAATCTGCTCCATAATTGTTTTTGGTCACATGAGTACCTATCTCCAGTATTCAGAAAGTACTCCCAGAGAAAAGAATGTTGCTATCTGCAGAAGTCTTGAATTCCAGGGACTTTGAACCCTTCCATTGGGAAATATTCCCTGAAGACTAAATTCCTCAAGGCCTTTTCCTCACCAATATTTGGAGTGGTGTCCCCAAGTGGTACTGAAGGTCCCAAATCTGCTTGGCCTGCTGGATTCTGCTGGGACGCTGTACTGTAAGTTCTCAGAGTCCCTTACTCTCTCCTTATTAATGCCAGCTAGATAATAGATACACATCAAGGATTTTTGTTCACGGGGTATTTTTACAAAAGACAGACAACTGAAAACCTTATAAACTGAAAGTTTTATAAGGTTTCATGGCTATTTTTATGTTGTTTATTAAAGATGAAAATACTAGAAAGTTCATAACTTTACCTTTATCAATCTGCATCAAGATTGGTGTTACACCACTCAACGGTACAGTTGAAATGAAGTCTCTTTAGTCGCCCAAAAGGCTCTGCTCTTCCTCCAGTCCCCACCCTACCTGGGTACCTGAGAAAACTTAGACTTGAGAATTAATAGTATTTCAGTTCCATCCCTCAGAAAATTTCCCCTTAGACACTTGGTCTTTTCAAATTCAAATTCCCTATCAGGGCGCATTTAGTTGTTCCTTTTCAGATGAGTCAGTGTATTTAGATGAATTCTGGTCTCTCAGATTCCATCCCCCTTCTTTTCCCTAAGATGTTGTTGTCTTGATACATGAAGGGATCATTTTATCCTCTTGCCAGTAGAAGAGAAGATTCTCTGGATACTCCCTAGCCCCAGCTACCTAGCACCCATTGAAGATCTGCTTCCTTAGAGTAATAACAGTAGAGGTGATGAATAATGATGTGCTTTTTTGTGGGGGCAGGTTGGGGGGTGACAGGGCATGGTCATTTGCCTGAAACGATGAAGGCACACACTGGAGTGTATGGTCCCTGCCCAGGGCAGCCTCTTCACTCTAAATTCCAGCACATCAGAAGACCCTCTCAGCCTTCCTCCATGCCCTCACCAGGTACATGTGTCCTTCGAAGTTCCTTGTAAGCCACAATCAGACCATGACAACCAGGACCATGGCCTCTGGTTTTTCAGTCCATCCTTCTGTTGTTATCTAGCTCTGTCCTCAAGATAGAGGTCTCCTAGAGACCTGGATCTCCATTTCTCTCACTATCTCTCTCATTCATTCTCTCTCTCTCTCTCTCTCTCTCTCTCTCTCTCACACACACACACACACACACACACACAGCCCACCAAGAAAGCATACTACTAGCCTACTAGCCCAGTGCTCTTCTCCCTCATGCTTATCTGTACACAGGAGATGGGAACCAAATGGGGTGAGAGAAACCAAGACCTTTAAGTCTGCTTTCCTCCTCTATGGACCTGATTCTCCTGCCCACATTAACCCAGTGCAGAAAGGCAAGTTTCCCTTATACTCCATCATGCCTTCCCTTTAATCCAACGTTGCAGGTTTATGGCCTCACCACCACGGCAGAAGGGGCATTCCTCTTTACATACGGGAACACCTGAATGATCTAAGCTTTATAAGCATATTTGCTCTTCAACTGCAAGTTCACCTGCAGCTAGGAATTACTGAAGACAAAAATAGTTATTTGTTATCTCAAAACATGCTCTCCTTATATCACATTTTCTTCTACTAATCCTGTAGCTCCTAGCCAACTACATTCACTCACATAAACACACCCAACTGTGCACACATAACAGACACACACATATCCATCTACTCCTTATTGCCTCAGATAAGAGAAAATGGTGGCACCAAGATTCAGACCAGCAGATTGTCCCTGTTTACCAACAGACTAAGAAGAAGGAGTGAGTCCTTAAATCCTTTTTCAGAAAATCTACCACCTATACCAAAGAACCACCAAAGAACTATAACAATCACAGAGCTAGATGGTTCATTCCATTATAATTTATTTTATAATAGTCCACTATATATGAAAAAATAGGTCAAATACCTCCGGGCAATGTTACCACAAATTCTGAAACACAAGCAAACATACACAAATAGAATTTTTCTATAAGTAGATCTCAAATTGATATGTTTCAAATTCTATTACCTTATCAACTGTTTCTGTGAACTCTGAGCTAAAGTTATATACCTCCCAGCATATAGCACATTTTAAAAAATGTGTGATGAATGAAATTGAACTTGGTGCAATGCTATAGTGAGGGGAGGACGCAATATCAGTGACAAATCTTACCCCTTCCTATGGTTTCTAACAATATGAGATCAAACCTCTTAATCATAGGGTATTTTGTGAGGAATTCTTTTCCCTCAGCAATTTATTTACTAGCTCACTTCTCATCATTATAGGTGGAATATACAGCATTGTGGAGAGATTTATGGGGCAGATTTTAATCTTAGCTGCAGGGCATGCATCAGTGCTTATCTCTAAATGGAGGTGTGTTTTATGTGGTCATTGTTTCATGTGATCACAGGGCTCAGCCAGCCAAATGACCACATACCTGAAACCCAGGAGAAAGGGCAACCTTGGGGGAGAAGGAGTGAAACAGGACAAAGTGCCTAAGAGAAAGGGACTCTTAGGCCATGGCACATAAATTCAATCAACCTCAAAATCAGGTGGTAGTAATGAGGAATCTGCGCCTTAGATATAAAAATCTCATTAGATTAGTAGATCCCCTCAAACCATAGTGTTTCCCTACATCTGAGCCTGGCTAAAGCACATAATTTTGAAGCCAGATTCTTTCCTAGAAACCTGATCCCTCCACTCTCTTCCTCTGCATTCAGGCTAAGAAAGGAGCTTCAGGAACAAAACTAAAGGGACCCACAAGATTTGGTTTAAAGTTGCCACCAGGAGCATCTTGGTGACCTCTCCCCACCCTCTGAGGTCCAGTCAAGCTGGCTTTCTCATCAGGGCTGTGGGGAGAAGGCAAGTTTGCCTCCACTAGTGGCAGCTCCTTTACAGGGCCAAGGAAGGCCCTACTTACTGTCCCTGGGGCCTCTGACACTTGATCCCCAGTCACTGTCTTCCAATGACTAAAGGGACAGGACTATGCTTTCAGATTGAAAAGATATTTTTGAACTTGAGAATTTTTCCTCCAGAACAGACACATTTTAAATGGCCCTCAGCTGTGTTCACTGGTTCATTCATTCAGTGCCTATTAATGGCGTATTCTTCCAGGTAGGGTGTATGACACTAACAGAATTTTCTTAAGTTTTTTATCTATTTTTGCCAAAATTATCTTCAAAGAAGACAGAAGATGATATAAGGGTACAACTGCCCAAACATAGCCTTGAAAGAACACTGGGCCAGAGTCACACCTCTCCTCACCAACCTGGGTTTAGAGGTGAGGAGCATGACTATGTGAAAAAGCAACCCAGCTGTCACAGGCCACCTTCCCTGCTAACCTATGGTCATGAATCAGGAAAAAGATCACAGGGTAAGGGTGTTCTGGGAAGTCAAGGGAAATGTTAAAGCCAGATGGCCATCTCTGGTCCTGACCATGCCCCTCACTAACCCTTTCCCTATTGTGTGTATATACGTCTAATGAGTTGAATAGTGCCCCCAGAAAACCATGTCCACCCAGAGTCTCAGAATAGGACCTTATTTGGAAATAGGGTCTTCGTAGATATAAAGGGTAGGCCCTAAATCCAATGACCAGTGTTCTTAGAAAAAGAAGAGAGGCCAGAGAGAGACACACAGAGAGGAGAGTAATGGAAAGATGGAGGCAGAGATTGGAATATGTCTATAAGCCAAGGGATGGTAAGAGTCGCTGGCAATCACCAAAGCTAGGAGAAAGGCAGAGTGGTTTTACCTTAGAAACTCCAGAAGGAACCAACTTGCCATCACCTTGATTTCAGACTTCCTGGTTCCAGAATTGTGAGAGAATACATTTCTACTATTTTTTTTTAAAGCTTTTATTTATTTGACAGAGAGAAACACAGCCAGAGAGGGAACACAAGCAAGGGGAGTGAGAGAGGGAGAAGCAGGCCCCCTGCCGAGCAAGGAGCCTGATGTGGGACCCGATCCCGGGTCTCCAGGATCATGACCTGAGCTGAAGGCAGTCGCTCAACCAACTGAGCCACCCAGGTGCCCCACATTTCTACTATTTTAAGCCACCCAGTTTGTGGTCATTTGTAGCCACAGAACTAGGAAATGAATACAGTATGAGAGTCACCAATATTCTCTAGCACTGGATCTGCCTCCCCCTTGTCAATTCTCTTCCTCTAAACAGTTTTGCCACCCAAGGTCCAAACATCACATTTTGGGACTAGTGGTAGGTAGAGGACAGGAGAAAAACAATCATCTTCATTTCCCTGCTCTGTGATGTGGAGGACTGAGGTGATACTGGCTTGCAAGAGCCAATCATATACATCTCTTCCCCTAAATCCATGTCCAATGACATCATGTTGGTACCTTGAAATTCAGCCATGTTGGGGGTCTTTACACCATGGAAATTGGTAAACATGACAAATTAGGGCTTTTTCCCCTAGAGAGCCAATTGTTAACACTTACTATCAACCACAATCCCTGTGTTTCAGCTACTTCCCAACTATCTTTAAGGCTTCATTCAGCCCTATTCCTGTCAGAGGATGAGG
Source organism: Spilogale gracilis (assembly GCA_004023965.1). NCBI lineage: Eukaryota > Metazoa > Chordata > Mammalia > Carnivora > Mephitidae > Spilogale > Spilogale gracilis. The sequence goes on along the minus strand of PITA01015801.1, from coordinate 27,630 downwards.
TGTCAGAAAAATGACACTTGTGTTATTATAAGCAAAGCAGAAACCTTCTCCTTACTAAGAAGGCAACCATTCAGCTCCATTTTTCCCCCTGAGTTCTGATCATTACTCTGTGTATTATTGTATATGAGGTCAACCCCCCACAGGCACTTGATTATTTATAACTTCAGAAAGTTCCCTGCACACAGTTATTTGCCAGGCTTTCATCTATAGCAGGCAGCTTTTGATAGAAATATGGAAAATGGCCTGGACCTTAAATGACAAACAGATGAGGAGTTCTGATGAAAATCACACATGTTTGAAGACCATATGTTTTCATGTGAAATATATATGGGATTTTTAATTGATGTTGACTTTAGCTCATGGTAACATTTTTAGCTATCTTAATTAGTGGGTTATAAGAAACAGTAAAGGAAAGAATGTGATCAAGATGACCCTAGAGAAAACCTGGCTTTGAGTGACCTTTCCTTACCCCCACGTCCACTCCCAACCAAGTCTCCATTATCTCATTGAAAAGGAAGTGTTCTCTTGTCCAACATGTCCCTCTAACCACAATGCAATACTAGTAGTCCTGCCTGAATTTGCTATCTTCCCCAGTTATGCAGGATCCTAAAGGGACATTATAGCATACATATTTTAGGTGGCCATTAGTGCTGTTCTCCAAATATTCCCAGTTGCCTGCCCTTGGGGCAAATGGTAGGATTATAACTCCTAGTACCCTCAGGAGTAGATGAGCCTATGGGGCTAGTTCTGGTTAATGAGTTAGGAGAGACATGGCACCTTTTATGTTATGGGCTAGAGAATTTAATTTTCAGTGTAATACATTCCAGAGCTTTCTTTCCCTTAGACAGAGTGATCCACTAGAGATGGTAGGTGTCCTATCAATTGAGTTCTGGAGGAATAGAATCCCATGGACATGTAAGCAAATGAGATGTAATGCTATGTTGTTTAGGCCACTGAGATTTGAAGGCTATTTGTTACTACAGAAAAACTCAACCTATCCTGACTATTGCTTCATCCTTCTTCTTCTTTTTTTTTTAAGATTTTATTTATTTGAGAGAAAACGAGAGAGAGTAGGTCAGAAGGAGAAGGAGACTCCCCACAGAGCTGGGAGCCCAATGTGGGACTCAATCCCAGGACTCTAGGATCATGACTTGAGTCTAAGGCAGTTGCTTAACCACTGAGCCACCCAGGCACCCCTAGTTCATCCTTCCTTGTAAGAACACCAGAGTTCAGATAGTGCAGAGCTCAGCTCTAGGCAGAGTTCAGGAAATGAATACTGAGGGCCACAGACTCCAACCACTTTAAAAATCACAGAAAGTGAGACCTGAGTTGAACTTAAAAATTACTAAGTGAAAGCCAATCCCTTCAGTTACCCCTGAGGCATCTGGTGTCCCAGGGGATGCACTTCTTGCCTTATATCATCCAGCTAGTTTGTGGACATACCACCTGTTCCACAAAGGAACTGTACTCCTTTCATCTTATCACAATTCCTCTGGATTTCAGTATCTTCATAGTATAAACCCATCTAAAGGTTTCATGTTGGAAAAGGATCTGGAGTCAGACTGGTTGACTCAGCCCTGCAATTTACCAGCTGTGAGCCTCACCCAAGCCCCCAAAAGCTCCACTGGCCTCCTATCCAACATCTGCTGAGTGGGGATGTTAACAGGGTTATTGTGACAACATCTAAATGAGATCTATCTAAAACACTTAGTATTGTGCCTAGAACATACAAAAGTCTAATAAGCATTTGCCATTGCTATTGCATTCACAAGGTTCTTTCTGTGTGCCCAGCCCAGGGAGGCAAACTGGGACAACAAAAGAAGCTTATTTAGTCTGTTTAAAAACAAACAAACAAACAACAACAAAAAAAAACCCACACAAAAAAACCCACAAAAAAACAATAGACCCAAAATGGAGTCACTTACGCAAAGCCCCACATTAGCAAACCAAGACTTAACACCTAACCTAATTGTATTTTCAGCCTCTCCTAGGAATATAAACTTAAAGCAGTCAATCTAGAATTTCCTGGTCAACATTAGTGAGGTAGCCCCTTCTGTCCTCCAAAGGAAGATGAGATAACCCACTCTTTCCCTGTTCATGCCCTCTTCTGCCTATAAAAGTCTCCCATTTTGTACACTCCTCAATGCTCCCTTCTATTTTCTACATGAAATGCAGCCTGAGTAATGAATCACTGAACAAAGCCAATTTGATTTTTAAATTTACTCAGATGAAGTTTCAACATATTTTAACATGTTTAGTTGAAGTATCCCAAAAAGAGAGGGTGCTTACCTCTCCTAAAAACTAAAAAGTACTAAACAGTTTCATAGTACTGTTCTATTTAGATAACACCAAACTTTGCAATCCACTAAGGATAGTTGGTTGTTTTGCCCAAGTTATGCAGACTATTACCTCAGCTCTCCCTTTGCTTTAGTTGTAAAGCCCAGGGCAACAACAGCTAATTTATTACACTTTATTATCCCAGGAGACCATAAGTTCTATTGTAACATCAAAAGAAGGAAGACCTCCCTCAGAAAGCTGGCAAAGGCCTGGGAAAGAATAAAATTATTCCTCTGAATCCTGTTTGATCCGAAAATGTCAATTCAAGGTAACAGTGTGCAGTTGTGAGTGCTGTTTGAATACCAGCAGAAAGGGAGTCCAAATTATAAAACATGATATGTATTTGCAAGGCCGTTTTCTAATTTACTGTCTCTCTGGTCCCCCGGAGCTAATGACCATCTCCAGAATGTTTCTAGTAAAAGCAAAGTGGCAGCACTGGGCTCCAGTGATAGAAATCTAGCCACCCATCACCATTTCAAGACCACTGAAGAAAACAAACCCATTCCCCTCAGTAGGGTTTCCAACTACTAGAGAAAAGCCTTTTCAAATGGTAAGACTTCTCATCTCAATTAGAAACAAGACTTTAATTGTAAGACACACTAAGGAAAGTGACATTTAAATGTCTCCTGGATTTCAGCACAATCTTTCCTGAAATATGAGACCGGTGGGAGGAGAAAGTTGGATGTAGCCTGGGTGTAGGGAAGGAAGGCAGGGCCCAAAGAAAGGAAGAGACTAGGCTGGTGTGGTAGATGATATTTACCAGCTCCACAATTCCTCTGTCTATAGCTTTACTGGGAAGCCCTAGGGCTTCCCAGGGTCAAGACTTGAGCTCAAGATCCAGCCAGTTTCACCTGACATTCCAGAACTTCTCATTAACCCAAATGCAGAGGTAACTATGGAGCCACAGGTCAGAAGAGATCATCTTAAAGAAGAACCAGCAGCCAAAAGATGAAGACTGTGTCCTACAAGGCCCATCTGGCATTTGCTTTTCCTGACTTCTTTCTATAGCCTCCTTGTTCTTCTTATTTATCTTTCTCTGACTGGCTTATTTCACTTAATATTATGCCTTCTAGATCTATCCACATAATTTCAAATGGCAAGATTTCATTCCTTTTATGGCTGAACAATATTCCATTGTGAGTGTGTGCACACACACACACACAGACACACACACACAGATACCACAACATCTTCTTTATCCATTCTTCTATCAGTGGACACTTGGGCTGCTTCTCTAATTTACTACTGTAAATGCTGCAATAAACATAGGAATGCATATATATTTTCAAATCAGTGGGGTTTTTTTATTCTTTGGTTAAGTATCTAGTAGTGGAATTACTAAGGTCACATGGTAATTCTATTTTTAATTTTTTGAAGAACCTCCACTGTCTTCCACAGTGTCTGTACCAGTTTGCATTCCCATCAATAATGTACAAAGGTTTCTTTTTCTCCACATATTCACCAATATTTCTTCTATTTTTGATTTTAGTCATCCTGACAGATGTGAAGAGATATCTCATTGTTGTTTTGATTTGCATTTCCCTGATTGTTTCTTTAGTTTTCCATTACAGACCAAGACATAGTTCTACCTCAAGTGACGGGTATACAGCTCACATCACATGCCATCCACCACCTAGAAGTTCAGTAGTACCCAGATGGTCTATCCCCTATTCAGTGAAACAACCCACTAGTTCTACACTTGGATGCCACAGCAATGTCAAGTAAATTTAAATGTTTTAAACACTTCTCCACTTTTGTATTTCTCTTGTCATGGACCAATAAAAAGCTCACAGATAAGCACCAATGAGCAGTCGATGTTTAATTTTAGATCTTAATTCTAGATCTAAAACAATTCTCATTTTCCTTTGACTATTCTATTACAGTTAGCTTTGTGTCAAAAACTACACCTGTAGCCTCTTTGGACATTTTTTCTGTCTTTGAGAATCAACCCAAATGCCTCATTTGTCAGATGAAGATTCTGAGAGCCAAAGAGAGAAGCAACTTTCCCAAAGTCCTACAGATGGTTTGAAGATCTCTGGACCAGCGCGGTGTTTTTATCCACAACTCCAGTCTAACCAGAAATAGAAATGTGGATTCTTATTAATCTGTTTCTTTAATATCTAACATGACTTTTGGTAATGCTAATGTCCTAACTGCCTACTGGTCATGTAAAGTAAGAATAGGGCTGCCACATTCACATTTGATGTGTACAGTCCTGAGCTGCTCTAACAAAAATACCATAGATGGAATGGCTTATGAACAATAGATATTTGTTTCTCACAGTTCTGGAGACTGTAAGTCCAAGATTAAGGCACCAGCAGATTCAGTGTCTGATGACAGCCCTCTTCAGTTCCAAAGATGATCATCTTCTCCCTGTGTACTCACATGGTAGAAGGGGCAAGGGGTCTCCTATAAAAGTAGTAATCCCATTCATGAGGGCTCCACCTCCTTCACCTAATCATCTCCCAGAAGCCTCACTTCCAAATATCATCATTTTGAGGATATGGTTTCAATATGAATTTGGGGTGATGCAAACATTCAGTCTCTAACAGGGAAGGAGTAGCTACTACTCCAGTTCCCTTAAGTTCCCCTCTGACAGGTAGCAGCAGTATGGCTTCAGAAAAGGGTCCATGCCAAAGCTTGGTTCATGAAGCCAAAAGACATAGTCGACATGTACTCTCAACAATAGGCAAAAAGCCATATCAATCAAAAACCATGATTCTGGCCACCAGATCCCACTTGATTACAAAAGCTCTAAACAAGCAAGACAGAGCATATTCATAGGCTGGTCTGCATGCCCAAAACTATATCACTTGAGGAAAAATTGAAAGAGCAGAAGATACTCAGGCTGAAGAAGAAAAACTTCAAAGATATAGAGCTGTTAATAAACATTTGGAGGGCCGTCACATGACAGATGGATTAGGCATATTCCAAGGGCCCCAGAGGTATACATGAGGAGCAAATGTATGAGAATATCACATTAATGTACCAATGAGCTCTCTAGTAGTCACAGCTGTCCAATGATGCAATGATTGTTTTGAAACGTAGTGAGTTCCCTGTCCCCAGAGGTATTCAAGCAGGATACTTGGAAAGGAATCATGTATTGCCAGATAAAATATGGGGAAATCAGGTGCACCTGGGTGGCTCAGTCATTAAGCTTCTGCCTTCAGCTAGGTCATGATCCTAGAGTCCCAGGATCAAGCCTCATGTCAGGCTCCCTGCTCAGCGGAAAGCCTGCTTCTCCCTCTCTCACTCCCCCTGCTTGTATTCCCTTTCTAGCTGTGTTACTGTCTGCAAAATAAATAAAATCTTTAAAAATATATATGTATATTTATATTTATATACATATATATGGAAATCAGTTAAATGTGAATTTCAAGTAAAACAACAAATATATTTGTAGTATAAGTTTGTCCCAAATATTGAATAGAACATACTTATGCTAGAAAAGTATTTATAGTTTATCAGAAATTCAAACTTAACTAGGTATCTCCTATTTTATTTGCTACTTTTGGCTACCCTAAGTATTGGGGGAACAAACTGTGCTAGATTTTACCACTTTTTTTAAGATTACAGTATGTTGAGACAGTCAGGGTGTTGTTGGTCTAAATGAAAAACATAATTTTTCTAAAGAAAAACGGCCCTCTCGAGTCTCTTAGAGCTAATACAAACTAGCCAGCTGTTCCATTTGGGGCTGTCATTACAGAGTTCAATAAAATGGATCCTCTTCAGCTCTGGGGGATTGAGAGCTACAGGGCTTCCTCACGCAACAATGAGAACTTGTCGGTTTTGTTTAGTAAACATAATGTTTGACACCAGGCTCTCCCTCAGCTTGTTTATATCTGGCTCCATGGTCAGGGATCTTGTTAGAAAAAAAGCAAAGACTATAGGTGTTCACTAGAGAAAATACATAAGGACAATGAGAAAAGAATTCATGCAAAACCTCACTGCTTCCATCAAGACCCACATCCCTGCCCATGCCACCTCATGGGAGATGAGGCTTCATCACCTGGTCTCTCCCACTAACCCCCCTGAGCCCTACGCCCTCAACTCAAAAAGTAAGTCTATTTCTTGGCCTTGCAGGCCCTCTGTCAGTTAGCCCACCATGCTGCCACGTTAAAGAATCCTAAACTGAAGCAGAAAGTATCGGAAGTAATTCTGAATTTCCTGCCTTTCATCAGTTTAAGCCAGATGCTTACCCCTCACCAGCTCAGCCCACTGAGGGAGGCAGACCATTGCACTCAGCCAAATCATTAATGCTATAAAACCTTCCAAAGGCTCTTGGCCTTAAAAAGGGAAACAGAAAATGAAACACATAAAAGTGCCTAGCCCATCTCATTTGGTTCTCTCCACAGCTAGAGTTCTGTTTAAAACTAGTCCCCCGCACCAGTGCCATTCCTTAGAGAACTAGCAAGAGAAGGTGCCATTGCCACCTCCAGGGCTGGGGTAAGCCAACACCACCCAGCTACTCACTGTGGTGCTCCAGCTCTGAACAGCTCCCCCATGTCCCAAAGAACAAAGATGGTGACAGTGGAGGACCACCTAGCTTTGGAAAGGGGCTAAGAGGAGGGGAAGAGAAAGGGAACCCAGTTCAACCTGCAAATGGTCAAATTCATTCACTAACTGGCAGAATGGGAAGCAAGGAGGCTGGCTCGTTCAGGACCGGTATCCAGAACTCCTATTCCCCTTGACCAAAGCAGACTGATGCTGAGAAGCCAGAATCTAAACCTATCAAACTCCTGGTTCAGACCGAGTTAAGCAGAGCTGAAAAAGACCTGATTCTTCTATCTATTCAAGCAGCCAGCTTATGTTGTAGTCTCTGACAGGGATAGTTCTGAGTAGTTGTTCCACAGAAAAGAGGCTGTGGCTCCAGAAATACCAGGGAGGCAAAATTCCAACTCTATTCCATCAAGAATCTGGGAAAGGAAAATAAATCAGAAAGAAGTTTGAGGCATATGCTTTTATGCTTTGGGGAGACCTTCCCTGAGCAGGTGACTTGAAAACTCAATAGTAGCCCATGTGGGCTGGGTTTTCCAGAGGACACCTCAATGAAACATTTATTTAAAGACCACAATAGGGCACCTGAGTGGCTCAGTTGGTTGGGCCACTGCCTTCGGTTCAGGTCGTGATCCTGGAGTCCCGGAATCAAGTCCCACATCGGGCTCCCAGCTCTGCGGGGAGCCTGCTTCTCCTTCTGACCCTCTCCCCTTCTCATGCTCTCTCTCTCACTCTCTCTCAAATAAATTAAAATAAATAAATAAATAAATAAATAAATACCACAATAGTACGTATAGTGACTGTGTTTTATTCAGCTTCAGCCAAGCCCTTCCAGCTGACTCACCAGGGAATTCCTATACCTGACAAAGAGAGACCCAGAAGGCTGGTGCTCCTATTCCCCCACTGTTTCTCTGATGATGCTGAGGTTGACTAGAAGTTCCTCATCCCATCCTGATTTGACAGTTTCTTCCCATCACCTCCACCCTTACTCAGCAAATGCAGGTGCATGTGCACGCGAACTCACGCACACGTGCACACACACACACACCACTTCCTTACATTTCATTTTCCCCTCCCAAATCATCTTTGTGAGAATATAATCCCATCATTATCAAATGGGAACTGGTATCCCCCAGCCTCAGCCTACCACCATTTGTGCCAAAATTGAAATAAATGGCTTTAAAAAGAGAATCAAGAGAGAAAGAAGGAACTGACAACTGACAAGAGACCAGGGGTAAAAAGGGCATTGGGCAAGGAAACAGGAAAGGGAGAGAAAGAACAGTGGAAAGAGAGAGAAAGTGGGAAGAAAGAGGAAAGATGGGGAGGGAGGATGGCAGGGCACAGGGACACAATTATAACTGTTTTCCCTCTCAGCCTTCATGAGAATAACATTTCACTTATAAAAGACAGAGACACCACTAACTGTACGGTTGTCCAGGGGCTGCAGGATTCCATGTGCAAGCCCCAGCCAGGAATAAAAGTCAGGACATGAGGAAGCACTTTCCACTACAGGAGAGGGGTCATGCAGAGACCAGTGAAGGCAACTGGGGAGGCACTCATCTTTGTACCCCTTCAGGTTGGGACCCCGAGTAGGAAGGACAGATGCCATTCCCTAGAGTTCCTCCCTCTTGGGTCTCACATTGTTTGGGAGTCTCTTCTCTTCACCAACTTCCTACCATTAGGATTTCCCCATAACTTGTACCTCAATGGGACTCTGCAGAAGACCCTGACTGGCAATCCCTTCTCAAGAGTTACAGAAAATTGGAATAAAGAAAGACATCAAAGAAAGCTACCCTATGTTCTATGTCCCTAATCTGGAGAAAAGGATTTGACAGTAGGCTTCCCAGAAACTTTGATGGCATCCCCACCCTTAGCAAATTACCACCCTGTCTGAAATTCCATTTACCACTTATCAGTTACTGATGCCTTACTGTTAATTAGCTTATCAAAGTTGCAATAAAGGGAAAATGCATGTGAGATCCTTCTCATCAAGGAGGTCCTAGGGTCATGCGCCATACTTTTGTGTATAAATTTGTTTGTATACACACATTCTTACATTTTATTTATTTATTTTATTTATTTATTTAAAGATTTTATTTATTTATTTGACAGCGAGAAACACAGCTAGAGAGAGAACACAAGCAGAGGGAGTGAGAGAAGGAGAAGCAGGCTTCCCGATGAGCAGGGAGCCCAATGTGGGGCTCGATCCCAGAACTCCGGGATCATGACCTGAGCTGAAGGCAGTTGCTTAACCAACTGAGCCATCCAGGTGCCCCGTATATTTATTTTTTTTAAAGATTTTACTTATTTATTTGATAGAGAGAGCGAGTACAACTAGGCAGAGCAGCAGGCTTAGGGAGAAGGAAAAGCAGGCTCCCCACTGGGCAGAGAGCGCAATGAGGGACTCGATCCCAGGATTCTGGGCTTAAGACCTGAGCCGAAAGCAGACACTCAACCAACTGAGCCACCCAGGAGCCCATATTGTTTTTTTAAGATTTTATTTATCCATTTGACACCGAGAGAGAGAAAGAGCACAAGCAGAGGGAGTGGCAGAGGGAGGGGGAGAAGCAGGATCCCCCACTGAGCAGGGAGCCTGACAAGGTCCTAATTTCAGGATCACGACCTAAGCCAAAGGCAGACACTTAACTGACTGAGCCACCCAGGTGCTTCTATATCATACATCTGTACAAGTTTTCCAATTACTATGGAAATTACTTCAAACTGTGGTATAAAGCCACCATTTATAATGCTCATAAATTCTACGTGTCAGGAATTCACAGTAGGGTAGGGACTGCCTTAAGAGAATATGACTCGTGTCCTATTAAGAGAGATCTAAATACACACTAGATGTTCAACTGAAGAGAATACAGACAATGGTTGAACTAGACCCCCTAAGAAAAGTACGAGTCAGAAACCAACAATATCTATATCACACGGGAGTTAGATGCTATGCATATTCTCAGCCCTCACACCAGAATTACTGGAGTAAGATTTACCCATACTCCAGTTACTAGAATTAACTAGAACTCAGGTGATTCATAGACACATGCTTTAAAAAGCATGAACTAGACAACCTTAAAATTCTTTCCTGAGGACCCTGAGAACCTCACCTTCAAAATTTGGAGTTGACACCCCTTGAGAGAGCAGACATTAATAATGTTATTATGGGGCACCTGAGTGGCTCAGTGGGTTAAAACCTCTGCCTTCAGCTCAGGTCATGGTCCCAGGGTCCTGGGATCGAAGACCGCATCGGGCTCTCTGCTTGGCAGGGAGCCTGCTTCCTCCTCTCTATCTCTCTGCCTGCCTCTCTGCCTACTTGTGATCTCTCTGTCAAATAAATAAATAAAATCTTATTTAAAAATGTTGTTATGGACAATATTATTGGTTCTTTAAAAGAGATTCCCCAAAACTACCTGTGACCTTTCGGCTATTCAGTTATCATTAAGCCTACACTTTGTCAGGGGCATCAAATTTAAAGATCAAGGTGATTCGGAAAATACTGCAAATAAGACCTTCTAAATGGCCTACTGTATGAATTTTCATATGTATTCAATTCCAACATGTCATCATGCTAACAACGCAATCACTGCTTTCTTGGTTTATATCAGACCTATACCACTTGCTCAGTTGCAGACAAGAGGGACCCAACTTCAGGAGAAAGCCAAGTTCCTGGGAGCCTCTGCAATCCTAATAACTGACATCTTGGGGCCTAGTACATGTCAAATACCACTTTCACTCTCAATACCAAAAGAAAAAAGGAAGGCAAAGGGCTTGTGCAATCCCTTCCCAGTCTCCCCACCCCCGCCCACATTGTATTCTGCACACATGCTGAAGCATTAGCATCGGCTGATTTGGAAGGAATATTGGAAATGAAGTGATAGCAGAGTAAATGTCAATGCATTCAGTGTGACACCGTGAGCACCAGATCTTAAACAGCTTCATCATTGTGGCATTTACTGTATCCTGAAATAATATTAATCCCACTGTTGTCCTTCTTGATGGAATCATCCATGAATATGGTTTATGGGCCTGGCCAAAGTGATAATAGGTTAAAAGAACAGCCTATCCAGTGTTCCACTAAATTAAGGTCGCTTCATGGAATTTAATGAAACAGTGCTGCATGGGGTTTTCAAAGGACGTTCTTGTAATTCATGTCTATTTAGGGCTCCTGATAACCAGAAACCTAATTTCTTACAATAAAATAGCTTTTTGTAAAGCCTGGTCATATAGAGGAATAAAAAAGAAAAAACTTTAAAGGGCAATAATCAGACCTCAACTGTATTATTTTGTTTTTTCAGATTCAAAGTTTAAGCAAAAAAAGTTGGGAGGGAGCCAATGAGACATTTTGAATAAAACCAAATATGAAAATTAATCAGATCCATATGTCATTCTGCAGTTGAGAGTTGAAACAAGGATCATGTCTTACCCTCTCCCTTTAGCCACATACCTAGGGAAATAAAAAGTCTTGGGGTACAGAAGGCTATAGCATGCAAAAAATGATGAGAACTGAAAGAACCATTGAGACTTGAGAATGGCAGAGGGAAGATAATAATGAATGTTCCTATTTCCATTTTACTTGCCAAGGCTGAACACAAGGCTGAGGGACTTAAACCCTCTCTGAGAAAGCCATAAGCCCAGATTCATGTCCCTGGAAGTACAGGAACATTCCACTGCCCCTGCCAAAGACTGAGCCAAAATATCAAACAATCACAGATATTTATTTTGCATTCATTATGGGTAGTAGGACATTCTGTCTATGTTTTAGAATGGAGATAAGTTACCAAGCAATGCATCAAGTTCTTTCTGGACTGTGCCTTTTTCTTATTCCCTAGCACTAGTGACTTTGAATTTTATTGTTGTTGTTGTTGTTGTTGTTGTTGTTAGGGCAAACTCAAACAGCAACACAGGTCAGATAGGTAACTTAAATAGGTGAAGTGGCCTACATGAAATAGACAATAGGGAGTGGTTGGCACTGTGTTCAACAGGAGAATGTCCCATTGATAAGGAGGAGCCAACACTGAGCTCCAGACAATCGCTTTCATGCAGGAGTCTACACTTAGTGTTGCTATAGGAATCTATACTTAGTGTTGCTATAATTTCTGATTTTTCAGAAATTTTCAGAAAGATTCCGGAATTTTCAATTTTCTTTTGAGAAATAGTCCAGCTCTAAAGTGCTAGATTTTTAAAAAATATATTAAAGTGCGAGGCTTCAAAAAAATTTTTTTAGTATTACAAGACATCATGTCTCTGTCCCTAACTCAGCGGACAAGTGAGGAATCTGTCCACTCTGTGCCAGGACAGCAGCCAGCAATGTAACTTAAGCTTTGAGACGCTGGATTGGTACAGGGAAGGCAGCGTTAAATACAAACCCCAAAAAGTACATATAACAACGACACAAAAGACAATCAATTTGTTTTATCACATTAAATAAAAAGATGACCCTCTTTCTCTATCTCATCTGTTTGTTCTCTGCACTGGAACAACTCACAGACAATATTCCGTTCATTTTTACTTTTTAGGCAAATCTTTGTCAAGTGCCTGAGGTCAAAGTTATTTTCTCTGACTTCAAGAAGGCAGGAAGGGTCTGTAGCCACCCACCACCCTTGAATGACTCTTGCAGTGAGAGTCCATGAAAAATACCCTCTGCCCACCCAGTGAATTGCCAAAGTCTGTTGCAAGCGGATCTTTCTCTGTAAAAATTTGTGAGGATATCTCTCTCAGTCAATTTCAGTTTGTAAGGCAAAACTGGGTTAATTATCCAGAAAGTTGGCTGACCCAGAAGACACATATGTGATATATTCAGCTCCCAGGGCAGCCTACCCAATCCTCAGCTCAGACATGGCAGGACAGCACAGTCTTTCTGTTTCTAAAACTGCAAAGGGTTTAATCTGCTGACAGGTAAGTGCCCACGTGACTACTGTCTGGTAAAGTGTCTCCTAACTGTAAGTCCAGTAGAAGGTTGTAACAAGAGCAAACCCTAACCCCAGCAGTGGGCAAGAAGGAAGAAAATAGCAAAAATTGCAACAGCCATGTAAGCCTCATGGGTTGGAGCAGAACATCTCCAGCTGTCCAGATTTTCTACAAGAAAGCGCAATGTGAAACTGCAAACCAAGAGCCTGCCCTTCACACACATGGCTAGTAGCAGTTATGTCTGTTCTGTGACACAATAAGTAGTCTCCACAGTGTCCTCCCACTACCTTGCCTATGAGTTCACAGCAAGCAGTCTGTACCTTGTGGAACCTTGTCTTGCTCTATCATTTAGCTCTTTCTATGTCCATGCCTGAGCTCAATTATGCACTTTTTTAAAACAGGGTATGGTTGTGATATTTCTTTATATTCAACACAGAGCTAATACTGAGCCTTGAGTATAAGTGGGGCTCAATTAATATTTATGGAATTAAGGAAAGAAATTGTTTACCAACACATAAAAGCCAAACTCAGCTTTTGAGTTTGGAGAAATTTTTGGAAGGAGAAATCCACTGCATTAAGGACATAGTCAGAAGGAAGAAAATTGACACACTACCCATCAGTTAAGAAAGAGTTATAAAACGTGATTTTCAGGCTGACATCCTAAGCTCCTGATCACAATAACCTCAAATGAAATGCTGATATGATTTCTACACAATCCTGTGGTTCCACCTTAGTACATTCTTAGAACAGTCACTTGGGTCCAATCACCTGAAATATGTTCAAACAACTGCTGCTCAACAAAAATATACATTTACCTTATCCAGTAATTATCCATTGGATTTTAGTGGATCTAGAAGAAAGATATTAATGATGTGACTTTTTTGGCTTCCTAAAATCAAAACAATGGAGTCTGATTGGCAAATATGAGACTATTTATTTCAGGGCAACCCAATTAAATCTCTGAACACCCAGCTTGACAGAAATCAACAAAATCTCCAAAGACTGGAATAGGTCAGCTTGGGCCTGCCCTCTCCTCTGCTGCCATTCTACCTCAGATTCTCTTCCCCTTTTCCATCTCTGTACTAACCTCCATCTTTGTTCCAGACTGGACTATTCACAGTTCCCCAGAAAGGCCCCACCCTTCTCTGGGTTAATGACTCAGTCTATCATTTCTTCTTATAATGCTTTTTCCTCTTTTTCCTGACAGTAGTCAACTCTAGTCCCCATTCCCATCCCTTGAAGTCCAACACAGAAGTCATTTCCTCTGGGAATTCATTCCTAATCATTCCAAAATTTCCCCAAAAATATACCCCCCCCACCAAATATTTCTTTTATCCATGGCACTATCCCAATGGACCTGAATTCTAGGCATTTTTATTGTGTTATTCCCTTTAAAAGGAAGTTTTTTAGATGATCCTAAGGGTATTACTAACCTTCAGAGATCAGTGCTGTGTTCCATATCTTTATGGTTCCTGGGACCTAACACTATGGCTACTTAAAAAGCTAATCAATAAATACTTATCGACCTACATTGAATTCCATTATGGTATCTCTCTTAGGTATGAACAGGCTAAGAGATCTTGGAAGTGGAAGAAATAAGAATGGAATTTCACCTTCTTCTGCCCAAGGCTCCACAATATGATAAAGCACAGTCTCATTTCATCTACTATTAACAATGGAGGCCAGAGTGAGTGGCCTTCCCAGAAAGAAGGGTACAGAGGCTGTGGAAACAGGCAAGGGGGTTTCTCCAGCAGGTCATTTATAGCAACAGAGAACATCTCCAGGTACTAGAAAAATGTCCACATCATCATATGGTATGGAAGGGGATGATCCCCTTCTTTTTCCTAGATCATATCCACTTTCTCCCTTTTATTTTTCTACTTATCACACGGTTCAAGTGTAACCACTGCTTATCACCACACACGCCCACACCCCACCTCCAGGCTCCAGGAGGGGAAAATGGGCCTGAAGTCAGATCTAGCCAAAGATAGTCAACCCTAGGACATGCCAAAACCAGCAGGAAAGAGCAGCTATCTATCTACTGGGGTTGTCAAGCTAGTGAAGTACACACCCGGGACTGCCAACAGTCACTTTTTACTACATCTTAGAAAACCCTGCTTCAGAATGAATGCATACAAAGGACAGCACACATGAGAGGTGGAGAATGAAACAATGTCTTTATATCCTGAGTCCTTGGATCCTGCCATGCCTAACATCAGTGCACCTTGGGCTTCTCTCCATTAGGTCTCCATCACTCACAATCAAGAGTTCTTCCTGGGGCGCCTGGGTGGCTCAGTTGGTTAAGCGACTGCCTTCGGTTCAGGTCATGATCCCGGAGACTCGGGATTGAGCCCCGCATGGGGCTGCCTGCTTCTCCCTCTCTCACTCCCCTTGTTCCCTCTCTCGCTGTGTTTCTTTCTGTCAAACAAATAAAAAAAATCTTTAAAAAAAAAAAAAAAAGTTCTTCCTGAAACAATGGGAAACATTCTGCACTAACAGGCAGGCTGCCTGGCTCTAGTTCTCAACTGACTGACTGTATGACAAAAGGTAAAGTTCCTGAGGCTCTTGCTTCATCTGGTTACATGAGCCATTGATGTAGGCTGATTCTTGAAGTTCTTTCAAGCCCTGACATTCTCTAAGTTATTTTCTGACTTAACATTCTAGATTGCCATTCTCTAGCTGGAAAAAAGAACATCATTCTACAAAACCTGCCATATTGTGATAAGGCCCAATGTTTCTGTGTCATTTTCTTTGTCTTCGGTAGTAGTGGTGCTCTTGTCATACCAGAATAATGTAAAACTCTCACTTCCTCACTGGAGGACTTTGGAACCCCAGCATTCAGTTGGCAAAGTTCTATAAAACTACCTGGGTTCTAGTCAATGAAACAGTACCAAACCTAGTAGCCCTATCTTGATCATCTAAAACCTGACAAACAGTGTTAAATTAATTAAACAGAAAGGCCTTTAGAACTCTAACTCTTGGGGCACCTGGGTGGCTCAGTGGTTAGGCATCTGCCTTCAGCTCAGGTCATGATCCCTGAGTCCAGGGATCAAGCCCCACATCAGGCTCCCTGCTCGGTGGGAAGCCTACCTCTCTCACTCCCCCTGCTTATGTTCCTTCTGTAGCTGTTTCTCTCTGTCAAATAAATAAATAAAACTTTAAAAAAAAAAAAGAACTCTTAACTCTTGGCAGATGATATGATACTTTACGTGGAAAACCCAAGACTCCATTCCAAAACTGTTAGAACTCATACAGGAATTCAGTAAAATGTCCAGATATAAAATCACAGAAATCAGTTGCATTCAATATACCAACAGCATGACAGAAGAAAGAGAAATTAAGGAGTTGATCCCACTTACAAGTGAACCCAAAACCAGAAGATACCTAGGAATGAACCTAACCAAAAAGGCAAAGAATCTGTACTCAGAAAACTATAAAGGACTCATGAAAGAAATTGAGGAAGACACAAAGAAATAGAAAAATGTTCCATGCTCATGGATTAGAAGAACAAATATTGTGAAAATATCTATGCTACCTAGAGCAAGCTACACATTTAATGCAATCCCTATCAAAATACCATCAATGGTTTTCAAAGAAATGGAACAAATAATCTTAAAATGTATATGGAACCAGAAAAGTCCCCAAATAGCCAGAGAAATGTTGAAAAAGAAGACTAAAGTTGGCGGCATCACAGTTCCAGACTTCAAGCTCCATTACTAAGCTGCAATCGGCTGGCAAAGTTATATAAAACTACCTAGGTTCTAGTGAATGAAACACTACTGCCACAAAAACAGACACATACAACAGAACAGAGAGCCCAGAAATGGACCCTCAACTCTATGGTCAACTCATCTTCAACAAAGCAGGAAAGAATGTCTAATGGAAAAAAGACAGTCTCTTCAACAAATGGTGTTGGGAAAATTGGACAGCCACATGCAAAAGAATGAAACTGGACCATTTCCTTACACCACACACAAAAACAGACTCAAAATGGATGAAAGACCTCAATGTGAGACATCAAAATCCTTGAGGAGAACACAGGCAGCAACTTCTTCAACCTCAGCCACAGGAACTTCTTCCTAGAAACATCGCCAAAGGCAAGAAAAGCAAAGGAAAAGAATGAACTCTTAGGACTTCATCAAGATCAAAAGTTTTTGTGCAGCAAAAGAAACAGTCAACAAAACCAAAAGACAACTGACAAATGGGAGAAGATATTTGCAAATGACATATCAGATAAAGGGCTAGTATCCAAATTCTATAAAGAACTCCTCAAACTCAACACCTAAAGAACAAATAATCCAATCAAGAAATGGGCAGAAGACATGACACAGACATTTTTCCAAAGAAGACATACAAACGGCCAACAGACACATGAAAAAGTGCTCAACATCCCTCAGCATCAGGGAAACACAAATCAAAACCACAGTGAGATACCACCTTACATCAGTCAGAATGACTAAAATTAAGTCAGGAAACGACAGATGTTGGCGAAGATGCAGAGAAAGGGGAACTCTCCTACACTATTGGTGGGAATGCAAGCTGGTGCAGCCACTCTGGAAAACAGTATAGAGGTTCCTCAAAAAGTTGAAAAAGAGCTACCCTATGACCCAGCAATTGCACTACTGGGTATTTACCCTAAAGATACAAATGTAGTGATCTGAAGAGGGACATGCACCCGAATGTTTATAGCAGCAATTTCCACAATAGCCAAACTATGGAAAGAACCTAGATGTCTATCAACAGGTGAATGGATAAAGAAGATGTGGTACACACACACACACACACACACACACACACACACACACACACACACACAATGCAGCCACCAAAAAGAATGAAATCCTGCCATTTACAACAACGGAGATGAAACTGTAGGGCATTATGCTGAGCAAAATAAGTCAACCAGAGAAAGACAATTATCATATGATCTTTCTGATATGAGGAATTTGAGAGGCAGGGCATGGGGTTGCTGGGGGGTAAGGAGGGAAAAAAATGAAACAAGATGGGATCAGGAGGGAGACAAACCATAAGAGACTGTTAATCTCAGGAAACAAACTGAGGGTTGCTGGGAGTTGGGGGGAGAGGGATAGGGTGGCTGGGTTATGGGGAAAAAATTAAAATTAAATAAATAATAAGTAAAAAAAGAAGGCCATTAGACTGACATGGCTCTAATGCTGTAGAGGCCAAAGCTGTAAATGCCTCAAGGTTAAGAAATCAAACCAAAGGACAACCAACTGTGGCCAAGTAGCCTTTACACTATAGCCAGTCAGATAATTTCTTTCTTTGCTTTCATGTCTATTCTACAAGTCTTTCCTCTAGCTGCTATTGGTGGGATACTTCTAGTCGCTACAGTTTTTGACACTGCAAGACTTGAACTGATTTTTGCTCAGAAAACACTTAAAATTTTAATATGTCTTGGTTTATCTTTTAATAGCAGAAGCCTAACTATGCTGCCTAGGCAGACTTCATGATCAACCACAAGGGAGTTAACTTAGTGCTCATTGTCTCTAGGGATTATTATCCCCTTCTTGGGGGAAACGAGAGGTCGCGTCTTCCAACCACTTACAGCTCACCAGGAAGACAAAACACAGAGAAGAGAGTGCAGTGCCAGTGTGGCCAGTGTAATGAGCAGCCACCACTATGTAGAGAGGCCCCCTCTTTTCATCTTCTGAATCTGGAAAAAAAGTGGAAGGTGACCCTCTCTGGAACTGAAGCCAAGAGGGACAGGGCCTGCCATCTGCAGAAATAATCCACTTTGCTCTGTCTCATTTGGCTGTTACATTTGTCTTTGAACCTTAACTCCTCCCCCCTCACACACAAAGACACACACACACCCTTTTTTCTGCTTCCCTCCACTTTTTTCAACTTGTCTTCTCATTTCTTCTCCTTTCTGAGCCTCTCTCCACCCTTTCTTTCCGCTGTGCTTTTCTATAGAAACAGGCCTCTAATGTGACACCCTGGGGTCCTACAGAAAGTATGCATTGAGGGGTGGGCAGGGGGTTGGAGGCATCAAGATTGAGTTCTTTAAATAACACTTAATGAACAATAAACACAATCCAGCCCAGCCAAACTGGTACTTAGCTACTAAGTACCCAGTCAATGGCCCATCTGTCATATTGTTAAGACCTTTAGAAGTTGTTTAACAAAATGTTAAATGAGATGACATTCAGCAGGCAGCAAAATGCTTGACTGCCTAATGCAACCCAAAAGAGCTGGCCTGGTGGCGGTGTTTGATATAATGCTTTGTATTCCCCTCCCAAGAACCCAAGAGCAGAAGGTCTCCCTGCCTGTCACTTCCTATCTAGGTAAAGTGAGCCTGGGGTGGGAAGGACATGATTACCATTGGTGAGAAGGCCCCGGCTGGCTGATGAGGTGCTTTTCTGAGGAAGCATGACTGAGAGGGCACACCTGGACGTAAAGCCAGCACAGAGAAAAAAAAAATAATAATTCATCGAGTTTCATTCTCTCCCCTTCCTTGTCACCAATGGACCCTACCTCTCTCTCTCTGCTGGCCTGGAGGGGAAAAGGCAGAGGTGGTAATGAGAGTCGACTTTTTCTAAGAGCTGAAATATGAAGCCAATTACTAAGGGGAAGATTTCCAGCAAATTGGCTTCTGATAGCTCACATTTATCTGCTTTAGATTTGCATAGTCGGGGAGGAGAAGCTCTCTGCTTTGGTCCAGGTAACAAAGAATCTTGTTTAACAGGAGATGAATAACTTATTCAACTTACCTTCAACCCCTGTACCCAGAGTTCAACAATTAAAGGCAATAGCAAACAAATCACAAATTGCACAAAAAAATTATTTGAAAGGAAGAAGAGGAAAAAGTTTAAAAAAAAAAAAAAAAAGGCCTTTTTCCCCCCCTTTGGCTAATGGTGTGAATACTGAAAGAGGCTCCTGGGTAGGATTATACAAAGAGAAGGAAGCCCAAAATTTTCTGTAATGACTAAATTCTTTACTGGAGGGTAAGCTTCCAAGTTCTTTTCATTTTCTTCTTCCTTCTCCACTTAGAATTCTCTGGCCTTTGTCCTATGCTCAAACACTTAATTTAAAGAAGAAACTAAATATCCAGCAAATTTAACCAGCCCTCAGAACCCTATAGGGAATAGAAATTGTATCCTCACCCCGCTGGTTAAAAAATAAAAGCTGGTGTTACTGAAATAATCCCCATATATAAAGTCACTTCACACAACTCAACAATAAAAGGACAACCAAATAACCCAACTGAAAACAGGCAAAGAATCTGAAGAGACATTTCTCCAAAGAAGACACATAAATGGCCAATAAACACATGAAATGATGAAATGATGCTTGGCATCATTAGACATTGGGGATATGCAAATCAAAGTCACAGTGAAATACCACTTCACGTGCACTGGGATTTCTATCCCAGTGACAAAAACAAGTCTTGGTGAGAATGTAGAGAAACTGGAAACTTCCCAATGCTGATAACATAAAATGATACAACCACTTTGGGCAATAATTCCTCAAAATACTAAACATGGAGTTACCACATGACCCAGGAATTCCACTCCCAGGTGTATACTCAAAAGAAATGAAAACAGCATGCAACAAAGACTCACACAAGTGTTCACAAGGGCATTATTTATAATAGCCAAAGAGCAGAAACAGCCCAAATATCTATCAAATGATGAAAAATAAACAAAATGTGGTATATCCATACAATGGAATATTATTCACAGCCACAAAATCAAATGAAATATTGATACATGCTACACATGAATGAATCTTGAAAACACTACACTAGGACTGCTATAACAAAGTACCATAAACTATGTGGCTTAAACAACAGAAATGCATTGTCTTATAGTCTGGGAGACTAGAAGTCCAAATTCAAGGTGGTGGCAGATGTGGCTCCTTCTGAGGGCTATGAGGAAAAATCTATTCCACCCCTCTTCTCCTAGCTTCTGGCAGTTTGCTGTCAATCTTTGGCATTCCTTGGCTTGTAGAAGCATCACACCAGTTCCTGCCTGCATCTTTACATGGTCTTCTTCGTGTGTCTATCACCAAATTTCTCCTTTTAATAAAGACACTAGTCACATTGGATTAGGAATGACCTCATTTGAACTTGATTACTTATATGAAGACCCTACTGCAAAGAAGGTGATACTCTATGGGACTGGAGGTTAAGACTTCAACAGATGAATTTAGGAGGGACACAATTTAACCTGTAACAATCCATTCAAAACATTTAAAGATGGCCAATACATGGTCCTTACAGGCTTACAACTGATTGGGAGATTTAAAAAAAACTAGCACCAGACCCTACAATTTTCTTTCCTATGTCTCCTGTTAGCCATTAAGGAATCACCTATGAGGGGTACCTGGTGGCTCAGTCATTAAAAATCTGTCTTCAGCTCGAGACATGATCCCAGCATCCTGGGATGGAGCCCCATATTGGGCTCCCTGCTTTCCCTTCTCCAGCTCCCCCAAGCTTGTGTTCCCTCTCTTGCTATCATGCTCTGACATAAACAAATAAAATCTTTAAAAATTTTTTTAAAAAAGGAATCATCTATGAGAGAATATATCAATCAGGATATCCTCTAAGTTATGATACAGTCCCAAAACTTCAAAATCTCTGTAGCTTATGACAATGAGGACCAGGTGGATCAGCAGAGACTCTTTATAGTCTTTCAGTGACTCAAGCTGATAAATGCTCTACCATTTGCCACAATCTCAGGTTTCATGATCTCTAAGCAAAGAAAAAAGAGCATGAAAACTCACACACTATCTCAAATACTTCAACATCTCACTTCCACTCAATGGTCAAAGTCATGCAACCATGCCTAACCTCAAGGGTCTCGGGGCATGCCATCTTCCAGTGAGCCTGGAAGAAAGAACCAGAAGTACCAAGGAGCAGCCCTGATGTCTACCACAGAGAGGATGGGAAGGCTCGGGAAGGCTCTTTCTGCCAAAAAGTGGCTTTTCTCCCAAACAGGGAGCTCAGTCACATACTTATTTATTTTAATCATAATTTTCTGAGGTTATTTAGCAGAAAGGGCACTAAACCAGTAAGCAAGCAACTCATCTCCTAGCTCTTCTCATGACCAGATAGCCACTTCTCAATTATTCACTCAGAAACCACTTATTAAGGACGCCTGGGTGGCGCAGTCGGTTAAGCATCTGCCTTTGGCTCGGGTCATGATTTCAGGGTCCTGGGATCAAGCCCTAAATTGCATTCCCTCCTCAGTGGGGAGCTGTTTCTCCCTCTCCCCCTCTCCTCCCCTTACCTCTGCCTGCTCATACTCTCTTTCTATCTCTCTAATAAAATTATAAAAAAAAAAACAACACTTAGAGGTCTTTAATGCCAGCCATTATGCTGGGATAAAAGAGTAAACAGACAATCCCAGTTTCCTTATCAGTAACATGGAAAAGGTTGGTTTAGACCACAGCCTACCAGCTTTGTGCCATGAATGGGTTACACATTTGCCCATTCTTCTCAGCACTCAGTGTAATCAGACACTACCGCCCCTTCGAAGTAGTCAATCCCACCACAAGTAGCCTAATCATTCACCCCAATGTGTTATATCACCTATATAATTTTTCATGTGTACCCAGGAAGTTTTGAAAAATGTTAGGAAATAATGATCTAGACTAGGGAAAAGCAAACTATGGACAAATCTAACCTACCACCTGTTTTTGCACAGCCTGCAAGCTAACAATGACTGGGGGAAATAAATTTAATGGTTGAAAAAAGAATAGTTCATGAAACAGAAAAGCATATGATATTCAAATTTTTGTGCCCATAAGTAAAGTTTTATTGAAATACGGCTGTATTAATTTCTCCAAAGAAATAGAACAAATTGGATATATATATATAGATAAGAGATTTATGATAAGGGAATGGCTCATGTGATGAAGGCTGAGAAGTCTCAAGATTTACCACCTGCAAGCTGGAGGCCCAGGAAAGCTAAAGTGTAGTTCCAGTCCACACCTGAGACCTGAGAACCAGGGGAATAATGGTCTAAGTCTCAGTCCAAGTCCAAAGGCCCAATAACCAGGAGTGCCAGTATCCAATGGCAGGAGAAGATGGATGTCCCAGATCAGGCAGAGAGCAAATTTGTCCTTCTACTCAGGCCCTCAACAGATTGGATGATGCCCAACCACATGGTGAGAGCAATCTTTACTTAGTCGATCGATTCCAGTGCCATCAATTCCAGTATCTTCTGGAAATACTCTTATAGGCACACTCAGAAATAATGTTTTGTCAGCTATGTTGGCATCCTTTGGCCCCAGTCAAGCTGATACATAAAATTAACCATCACAACAGACACATTTATTCATGTAAGTGTTGTCTATGGCTGCTTTTGCACTACAGTGGTAAGACTTGAGTCCACAGAGGCCACATGGTCCACAATGCCTAAAAAATTTACTGTCCAGTTCTTCGTAAAGAAAATTTATCAACCTCTTTGTTTCACAAAATATAATTTACATACAGCTCACCAGGAAATGATGTTAAAATGCTGATTCTTATTCCATAGTTATAGAGGATAGGGCTTAGGCGTCTGCTTTTCTATTGTCAGGAAGAAAATATTTTCCTCTGCCATCTTAGGTTCAAGTGGTCAGGGGCCTGTGAATTAACTGACAATAAAAAGATTAACAGGAGAAAACAAAGCTTATTTACAAGTACACATGGGATTTACTCAGTAATGAGTAACTTGTTAAATACCCAGAGGCAGAAGTTTATACACCAGCTTTAAAAAAATGGAGGGGGAGGGCGCCTGGGTGGCTCAGTTCGTTGGGCGACTGCCTTCAGCTCAGGTCATGGTCCTGGAGACCCGGGATCGAGTTCCACATCAAGCTCCCTCCTCAGCGGGAAGCCTGCTTCTCCCTCTCTCACTCCCATTGCTTGTGTTCCCTCTCTGGCTGTGTTTCTCTGTCAAATAAATAAAATCTTAAAAAAAAAAAAAATGGAGGGGGAGTGGGGAGAAATCAGTCATAGCTTCAGTGGAAGAGTACAAAAGGTTCTATTGGAGTTTTTTAGATACTAATGGAAATGAGAAGTTAGTCTGTCACCATCTTAGAATTTGAAGGAAACTCTCTCTATCTGGAATTAATGACAGCTGTATATTTTCTGGAAGCTCTATTTTAGTTAAATAAGAAAAGCTCAAATAAGATTTCAAGTGTTTCACTTTAAAATAATCTTTATGTCAGAAATGTGATCCCTTCACTATCAAGCCTCTAAATGATGCTGATGCTCCTGGACCAGGGACCACAGTCTGAGTTGCAATCTACAGACCAGTCTCAAAGTCATCTCCAGTTCTGTGACACTGGGATTATACATTCCTCTGAGGGAAAAAATAGATAGATAGATAGATAGATAGATAGATAGATAGATAGATAGATAAATAGATAGATAAAATGCACACACACACACACACACACACACACGCACACACTATCGAATATCCTGAACAGGTCATTCTCTATAAGAATATAGGATAAAGGCAGGATATTAGGATAAAATATTAGGATAAAGGCAGTCAAAATATGATTCTATCATCCTAATTACTTGCAAAATAGTAATTCTTCCTACCAGAGACTCTGGACTGCTTACACCCAGCAGGCAGTAGCAAACCCTAACTACCATGGGAACACAGGATGGTCCTGTTCACCAGGCCATCCTTCTGGGGAGTCTATTATATCTCTAAACTCAAGACTCCCTCAACCTGTCATATTCACCAAACCCTACCCCCACACTGCAGCCCTACCCTATGCTGAACTTGACAACTCCACAGCCTGGTTTAGTCCTATCCCACTGCTGCCAAAAGCGTAATATTCTGTTGTTGATCTCAATAAGGAAAATCATTTTGAAATGGGATCCCTGGGTATAGGTACAAAACTGACTCTTTATTAAATACTTTCTGATACCTGAATTTCTGCTCTTATACCTACCACTCCCCCTGCCAGTCAGGCAGCTGCCTGAAACACAGCCAGATGGGAGACATTCAATAAAGTTGCTAGCTCTTCCCCCACAATTCTGAGATTTACAGTGTTAATTTAAAGCCCTCAGACATCTGTGACACCATACAACCGTGGCCAATTTTTCCTCAAGGAGCTGTATAGGTTTTTTAAAGAATTCACTGTTAGATCAATATTAGCTTTAAGGAAAAAGTTTCACCCTAAAGTCAAAGCAACCACAGTGCTAAACCATGCTCTAATAATTCTGTGTGATAAGAAAAATGCTTACAGGTAGGTGCCAGTTCTAGAAAGATTAGGAAGCTTACTCAAGTTGCTCCTACTTTCAAAGGAGGGCAGAAATAGAAGACTTTGACTTTATTTCTAAATTAATGTCAAAATATGCCTTTCCCACTTACACAATAATTACACATACAGATTATATACATCAGGAGGGTGGAGAATCTTACTGTAATAATGGAAAGAACATGGTCCAAGAATGTCTAGAATAGCACTATCAGAATGTTCTACAGCAAAGGAAATGTTCCATTTCTGTGCCATCCAATAAGGTAGCCATAGCCACATATGGCCAGTGGGCATTTGAAATGTGGCTAGTCCAAAAAACATTTAATTTAAGCTAACTTACATGTGATTTATGGCTACCATATTGGACAGAGCAACTCTAACCCCATTCCAAGAGTGTGACCTTAGGTAAGCATTAAACCTCTCTGAATTTTCATTTTCACTTAGAGAAGTTGGGAGGAAGAATAAGAAATGTCTGTGGTTCCTTAGAGTTTTTTTACTCTATAATCCATGAATAAATATGACAGTTGCTCCTCTAGTTGGAAATGTATTCAGATCTTTGGCCAAGCTTAGAAAACTTTGTCTTCCTCTTCCTCTCTCATTCTCTCTCTCTGTTAGTGACCTGGCATGGACAGAAGCCTCTTCCAGTACATAACCCAACAATTGCCCACTAGCACCACTCCTACTTTTCTACTAAAACAAGAAAAAAAATCAAACGTCTCTTGCTCCATTTTGGCAACAAAATGGCTGACCTGCACCATGAGCTCTGTTACAATAAAAGCCATTTTACCTGCGCACTGACCAGAACTGTCCAGCTTGTGATCTCTCTGTCAAATAAATAAATAAAATAAAATAAAATAAAATAAAAAAATAAGGACACTGTAATCAATTCTTCATAAGGCTAAACTTATTTTATTTTTTTTTAAAAGATTGTATTTATTTATTTGACAGAGAGAGAGATCACAAAGGCAGAGAGGCAGGCAGAGAAAGAGGAGGAAGCAGGCTTCCCGCCTGTAGAGAGCCCCACGCGGGCTTGATCCCAGGATCCTGGGATCACGACTTGAGCCGAAGGCAGAGGCTCAAGGGCTAAACTTATTTTAAAGAAGATTCCTATTATGTTTTTCCTACTTTTTGGTATTAGAAGTCCTTCTAATGTCTTTTATGAAGATGACTATGATTTTAAATGGGAGTTTTATTTTTTTTTTAGTTTGTTTTTTCTTTTTCTAAATATTCTTCCTGGCAAAACTCAATTTAATAATGGCCAGCTTTGTGTAATATCTGTTTTGCTGTTGACTAAATCCTGATGTCTGAAATCCCCTGGCTTAGATCTTAGGAGAGGCAGGCCAGCTCTTTCCAGGCCTGAGGAAGCCATGGTCCATATAAGAAAACAAAGCATGGAGCTCCTCACACATTCTATTTCTCTGCTTCCTGAGTGGAATAAATGGGTCACCTAATCCCAGGAATGGCAGAGTTTTTTCTGATTTCCAGCCCTGATAACATCACCCATGGTAACTGATGGCACTAACCAGCTTAAAAAAAAAAAGTTTCTTGGCAAGACACCAAGCTGAAAAAAAAGGGATTTTTTTAAAAAAAGATATAACTAATAAACTTTCTATTCATCCATCCATTCTTGACATAGATCATACACTTCTGAACAAGAATATTCACAAATGAGAGTGAACCCCACATCACTTCCATCTTTCTAAAAATGTGCAAACTTGAAGTGCTGGGAAGAGCACAAGGTCATCAGCAGAGGGACTGGTAACCAATACTTAGGAGAAAAATGCTGTCAAGATAATAAAGATAATTTTTCTACCTCTAAGAAGCAACAGGAAA
Organism: Spilogale gracilis; assembly: GCA_004023965.1. Lineage (NCBI taxonomy): Eukaryota > Metazoa > Chordata > Mammalia > Carnivora > Mephitidae > Spilogale > Spilogale gracilis. Next base: position 828 of record PITA01015801.1, on the reverse strand, counting down.
GTTCACATGTAGCATGAGGAAGGCATGAATGTGTGCAAGTATGTAGACAGCCCATAACATAAGGCAAGGGGTATGGTAAGGAATCTGCAGCAAAAATCCAAGAGGGCTCTTAGAATGATGACAGGCTAGGGGCTAACAGCTCCAGATAAGATCCAGTGTAGGAGCAGTCCCCTAGGCAAGACCCAAACCAAGAACAACAAAGGGACACATAAGAGGGTGAAGGGACACATAAGAGGGTGAAGGCCGAGGTGTTGTGGTCCCCAGACTAGGAATGATAGCTGCGGCAGAAGGAGCATCACTGGGCCAATCACTCTGTGTTCTTTAAATAGATTAGCTAATTTAATCCTCAAAGCAATCCCCTGAGGCAAATGCCAGCACTATCCATTTCCTACAATTAAGGAAACTGAGGATCTGAGAGGTTAAGTAACCCCTCCACAATTCACAGAGCACTCAGCTGGAATTTGGAATCCAGGTGTAGCATGATCCCAGGGCCCTTGATAACAGGGACAGCTTCACTATAAGAAATACAAGGCCAACGCCATTTCCAATGGATGCCTAAGATAGATTAAACAAAAGGACCTTGAAATACCGATTTTTTTTTTTATTATTGTTACTAAAAATTTTTTTTTCCAGTGTTTCAAGATTCATTCCCTATTCCCCACACCCAGTGCTCCACACTTTAGGTGTCCCCAGTACCCACCACCAGGCTCTCCCATCCCTCCACCCCCCTCCCTCCAAGTCCCTCAGTTTGTTTCTGTGTTCAAAGTCTCTGTTGTTTCGTTTCCCTCCCTAGATTACCCTAGTTCCCATTTGCTTTCCTTCTGCCAC
>PITA01015800.1:24503-51521 GCA_004023965.1 Spilogale gracilis | reverse complement strand
AACTCTAACCTATTGATAATAATCTGTGCCATCCCTTCAGCTTGAACCATTACCTATGCATCCTAGGAACAGTCATTGATTAAATTATGCTGAGTGAAATAAGCCAAAAAGAGAAAGTCAAGTATCACATGGTTTCACTTACTTGCGGTGCATGAGGGGTAACCTGGAGGACAGTGGGAGAAGGAAAGTAAATGGGAACGAGGGTAATCTAGGGAGGGAAACGAAACAACAGAGACTTTGGACACAGAAACAAACTGAGGGACTTGGAGGGAGGGGGGGTGGAGGGATGGGAGAGCCTGGTGGTGGGTACTGGGGACACCTAAAGCGTGGAGCACTGGGTGTGGGGAATGGGGAATGAATCTTGGAACACTGGAAAAAAAAATTTTAGTAACAATAAAAAAAAAAATAAAGACCAACAGCTTTCAAAAAAAAAATTATTATTCTACAAATGTCCCAGAAAAAAAAAACAAAATTGATGCCCTCACAAACAAGAGGTTGTGGAAACTATATAGCTGAAATTAATGAATTCTAAAGGCATTTAATTCTTCAACATTTTCCCTACCAAATAATTTTTATATCTAGTTTTAACAGTAAAGTTAATCTAATTTTTTTTTATTTAGTTAGCTTGAGAAAGCACTGTAAAAAAAATCTTCTAACGAAAAAACAAAAGTTTAATCTCAGGCATATGAGGGAAAAGGCAGATTTTGTCTGGGGAAAGAATATTTAGACAAAGGCTTAGAAGTCTTGGGTTTGAATTTCCGTTCATCCATTTATCACCTGTTTTTCATAGATAAATTATTTGGCCTTTTTGAACTTTATTTCCCTCTATGAAAATGTAGATGATAATATATCCCTTCAATAAAGCTTTTTGTTGGGCGCCTGGGTGGGTCAGTGGATAAAGCCTCTACCTTTGGCTCAGATCATGATCTCAGGGTCCTGGGATCAAGGCCCACATTGGGCTCTCTGCTCAGCAGGGAGCCTGCTTCCTCCTCTCTCTCTGCCTGCCTCTCTGCCTACTTGTGATCTCTCTCTCTGTCATTTGTCATTTTGATTTTTTTTTTTACTTTAAATCTATTTTATTTTTTCAGTGTTCCAAGATTCATTGTTTATGCCGCACACCCAGTGCTCCATGTAGCACAAACCCTCAGTACCTACCACCAGGCTCTCCCATCCCCTTCCCTCCAAGTCCCTCAGTTTGTTTCTGTGTCCAAAGTGTCTAGTGTTTTGTTTCTCTCCCCGAATTACCCTACTTCCCATTTCCTTTCCTTCTCCCACTGTCCTCTATATTACACCTTATGCACCACAAGTAAGTGAAATCATATGATACTTGACTTTCTCTACTTGGCTTATTTCACTCAGCATAATCTCTTCATCCTTTCTGATGGAGGCATAGTACTCCATTGTAGATGTGTACCACATCTTCTTTATCCATTCATCTGTTGAAGGGCACCTTAGCTCTTTGCACAGATTGGCGATTGTGGCCATTGTTGCAATGAATGTTGGGGTACATATGGCCCTTCTTTTCACTATATCTGTATCTTTGGGGTAAATACCCAGTAGTGCAATTGCAGGGTTATTGACTAGCTCTATTTTTAATTTTTTAAGGAATCTCCACACTGTTTTCCAAAGCGGCTGCACCAACTTGCATTTCCACCAACAGTGTAAGAGGGTTCCCCTTTCTCCGCAGCCTCTCCAACACTTGTTGTTTCCTGACTTGTTAATTTTGGCCATTCTGACTGGTGTAAGGTGGTATCTCAGTGTGGTTTTGATTTGATTTCCCTGATATCTAGTGATGATGAACATTTTTTCATTTGTCTGTTAGTATTTTGCGTATCTTCTTTGGAGAAGTGCCTCTTCATGTCTCTTCCCCACTTTTTGATATAATCATCTTCTTTTTGGATGTTGAGTTTGAGTAGTTCTTTATAGATCTTGGATACCAGCCCTTTGTCTGTAGTGTCATTTGCAAATATCTTCTCCCATTCCGTGGGTTGCCTCTTTATTTTGTTGACTGTTTCCTTTGCTGTACAGAAGCTTTTTATTTTGATGAAGTCCCAGAAGTTTATTTTCGCTTTTGTCTCCTTTGCCTTTGGAGACATGTCTTGAAAGAAGTTGCTGTGGCCAATGTCAGAGAGGTTACTGCCTATGTTCTCTTCCAGGATTTTGATGGATTCCTGCCTCACGTTGAGGTCTTTCATCCCTTTCGAATTTGCCTTTGTGTGTGGTATAAGAGAATGGTCTACTTTCATTCTTCTGTATGTAGCTGTCCAATTTTCCCAGCACCATTTATTGAAGAGACTGTCTTTTCCACTGGATATTTTTTCCTGCTTTGTCGAAGATGATTTGACCATAGATTTGTGGGTCCATATCTGGACTCTCTACTCTGTTCCATTGGTCTATTTGTCTGTTTTTGTGCCAGTACCATACTGTCTTTGTGATCACAGCTTTGTAGTAAAGCCTGAAGTCAGGTAACATGATTCCCCCAACTGTTTTTTTCTTCTTCAATAATTCCTTAGCGATTTGGGGTCTTTTTTGGTTTCATATAAATTTTAAGATACTTAGGAATAAACCTAACCAAAGAAGTTAAGGATCTGTACTCGAGGAACTACCGAACACTTATGAAAGAAATTGAAGAAGACACAAAAAGATGGAAGAGCATTCCCTGCTCATGGATTGGAAGAATAAACATTGTTAAAATGTCTATACTTCCCAGAGCAATCTACACTTTAAATGCCATTCTGATCAAAATTCCACCAACATTTTTTGTACATTTTGGTATATTTTTAGAGGTTGTATATTTCTTAAAATTTTACACAGCTGTTAAAGGTATCAGAACATGTCCTAACAGTTTAAAAGTTACCAAATTAAACTGTTTCAAAATAATTATAAGAAATTGACTCTAAAGGACAAGACTATAGTTCAGTTAACAATTGCTTCTTAAATATGAATCTGAACTCAGGACATAAGAATAAATTATTACCTTTCAAATATTGTATATATTCAAATTATCAGGTGCCCTGAAGCCATGCATTTCTCTACGTTCTTGTTTCTGTTTTTTAACTATTGTATCATGTAACTGTTTGAGGGCAAGATAATGTTTATTGTATAGCCTGGCACAGAGTTTGGTATTAATATATGCTTATCAGAATAAACAGGAAAAAGCAAATAGTTATATACATTATGATGTATAATAACACAATTATTAAATAACACAATTAAGTGCAATGCTGACAAATTTGGCAGTTACTAAAAGGAAATGTACAAAAAACTTGCTAAAAATGTAATTTAAAATTATGAAAACTCAGAGCATTACTGTCATGTACTTTGAGAATGACTTACAAGCACTTAAGGCACAGCTAGTGAAGAGCACCAGACTCCCTGGTAATATTTATATAACTTAAAATTTCTCAAAATGATGTCTTGCAAAACAACAAAGTGACTCTTTGTGAAAGTTGTTTTTTTTTTTTTTAATAAATAAGAAAATTTGGGTTAAACAACACAAAACTGTCTTAAGTGTAGAACCACTGAATACTTCAGTATGTTAAAATATCATGTAACTGTCAAAACAACAGAATAGCCTTTCCTCAATATTTTTATTTTTTACAGGACTTTTCATTGTTAACATTGTGGGCTTTGTGTTTGTGGTTTGGGGGAAGAACCTATTATTATTTCTCATAGCAGGTTTGCACACTATATAAGGGAATACAGAGAGTGGGGTGCCTGGGTGGCTCAGTGGGTTATCAGGTCATGATCTCAGGGTCCTGGGATGGAGGCCCCCACTGGGCTCTGTGCTCAGCAGGGAGCCTGTTTCCTCCTCTCTCTCTCTCTCTCCCTGCCTCTCTGCCTACTCTCTCTGTATCAAATAAATAAGTAAAATATTTAAAAAAAAGAAATATAGAGAGTTGTCCTTTGTCACCTGTCATGAAGAAAGACCTGTAGCTAATGTATGCTCTAAAGGGAGATCTGTAAAAAGTATTGTAAGTATTTTTTTAACTTTTTTTTTCAATAAATTATGTATTTGGTGCCCAGAATATGACAGATATAGCTCTAGGTATTGAGTATACACATATCAGTTATCACTCTGGTGCTTTTAAAGCTTGTTTACTAGAATGCACTATATAAGGGAAAAGAAATAATAAATATGAGAAGTGTTGAGTGAAAGTAGAACAGGCATTTTTAGAAAGCACTAACTAAGCACTAACTAAGGAAGTGATAAACCATGTCAGAGGAGAAGAGCTTGAGGAATTCTGGAGTCAGTGAAATCCTACTTGGTCAAAAAATGAGCCTTCCTATTCTAGGAAAATTGCAAGGGCTTAAGCTTTGTTTTGAGGTTGATGTTGTTATTGATTATTGAGCATTTTGTTTCCTTACGTCTCTGTGATAATGATCAGAAAGTTACCTAAATTGCTTTGATTCACAGGTAATTAAATGGCTCCCTACCTCACTGTGTGCTATGAAAGAAGATTACACAATTTATCTTGTCTAATAAGACAGAAAAATTGGAGTAATATGCTGTTACAATGTTTTATTTTTTTAGCATATAAATTAGTGCTAGACATAGACTTGAAAGAAAAATATTTGAATGTAAAATATCCCCTTTTAAAACAATTTTGTTGCTTGTCAATTCATCATGGCTTTTCTCCATATTGCTCTGTCGGTACTAGTTATGTGACTAGCCATGGATATATACATTATTTACAGCAAATGAAATGGTTAGTTTGAGCTATTGTTTTTCCCTTGAGAAATAATGTAGCTAAAGATTTTATCCATTTCAGGAATCAGTGTTTTTGCCTTCATAATAATATTGTGTCCTTCAACACAGAGAAAGTGAAAGTTTGACAGTCTTCATATCAAACTAACTGAAAGGCCCATTGCTTTAATAAAGCTTTTTTGCCATTGCCCTTCAAAAATTGTGCTTTGTAAAGTTGTTTATTATGTTTCAGTAAAAATGCATTTTAGAAGGATATAGATTCTGGTGTCTAAAACTCTAATAATTAAAGAGTATATATTCTAAATATGGAAAAATTTTGAATATTTCTTTCACACTGACTAGTATAAACTTACTAATGAAAGAATCTTCCTACAGTTATAGTTATTGACATCCAGTGTAGGATGGTATCATGCTATGTAGACATAATTGTTCATAAAGTAAGTCACAAAGTGTTGACTTTGCGCTAGCATTTGGTCAAGATTTTTAAGTGAGCGTGGGTGTTCACTTTTAGATTGAGAAGAGTGAGTGGAATTTTACATATTGTTAAAGAGGACAACTTCCATTGAACCAACATATACTGGTTATATATATAGAACAATCTAGGACTACTTGATAACTTTGGCAATGGAAGCTTTCTATGGAGAACAAGATAGAAGGATCCTACAATGTCACTAGGAAAATCGTATATAGCTTATAGACTAACTTCTTCCAGTTAGGAAAACATTTTGGTTAAAATGGAACAGACTTTTTTATTGCTGTTGCTGTTGTTACTCTCAACCAAACCCTAATTCCAGTAATTCATTTGCCATCAGAAATGCTCATGATGGATGGTATATGGGGAAACAATGGATATAAATTATATATATAATACGTAATTTTATGGGAAGGGTGTGATAATAAGAAAGAGGGTGAGGGAAAGAGAAGTACAAAGACTAGAAATAAACAGATGTATTCATTTTAGTGTTTATTCTAGAGATTATAAGTAACTGAGTTATTTTCTTTGGATATTCTGCATTTTCCTATGAAATACAATCCGTATTAATAACTTATAGTTAGAATAGTACAGTTGCTAAAAGTTTTGAACATTGATTATGCACAAGAAAAATGAGGAAATATAGCTTGTACTTCACTGGCTGGATTCTGAAAGAGTCTCATCCTGATTTCATTATTCTCTGTCACACTGTGCTGATGTTGAAATCTATACATATTCTTCACTGATAATAAAAAGTTCAGAAGGTAAATAAAGGGTCATTATAAACATTGAATGGTCAGGGAAAGCTTCTCCTATATTACAGATTTACCACTATCTGTATTAAAGTTCCTTAATGAAAGTGCATAATAGATTTAGTAGGTCACAAAGTGCTACAGAACTTTGCTGAGAAAATTAAGCACCGAAAGCAATGTAGACTGTTGAGTAAAAACACATAACATCCAGTAAAAGAGAAATTTATAATGCTGTACTATGAATTTTGCAAATCACAAAGGTACGTAAGAGGCTTGCAGTGATGTCAACCTGGGACCCTCAGCGAAAAGAACACTTCGGTAAAGAAGGTTGTGGATGGTCATGTTCCTCTGTTGTGGGCTGAATCGTGTCCCCACAAAGATTTATATATTGAAATACTAACAGTCACATTGGGAACAGCATCCTTCAGTGATACCTCTTTTTTTTTTTCTTTTTTACTTTTTTTTTTTTAGTGAGGTCCAAACTCTTTACTTTGCCTATCGGTAATCTCAAAGCCTGGCACAATCCCACCTCTGCAGTTGACTTTCTAGCATTCTTACCTTTAAATAGTCTTCTGGTACTATATAAACAATTTACATTGTTTTTTTTTTTTTTTAAAGACATGTTTTCCCTTTATCATCCTTTTACACTTCCTGTTTATACTTCTGGAAATATTTTCCTCTCTACTACTTTATTCTATTTATTCTTCAGATATCAGTTCAAATGTATTTTCCTTTAGAGAAGACTTCCCTGCCCATGTAAGCTTGCCTTAGCATTGGTATTTCTATATTCCCTCTTAAGTACCCTTTACTTATCTATGTGAGAACACTTATTCATTTGCACTGTATTATGTTACCTGTTTATTTGTCTATATTTTCTTCTATTATGTAAGTTTTTGGAATATAAACTGTGTCTTTGTCATTATTTTATCTCAGATATTTAACCTCCTAGGCTAAATAGGCCCATAATAAGTACTTGAAAAATTACGTATAAATGTATGCGTGATCAGTAGAGTGATTCCAAACTTCTCATGGCAATTGGGCATTCTTTGTTGGGCCAAATTTGCTTCATTGTAAGGAAAGTCTTACTTATGCTGAAGGATTTAAAAAGACTATTGATATTTTCTAGAGGGACTGAAGTTTCTTGAGTGAAAAATCTAACTATTTCACAAGGCAAATCTTTTTGTATGGTACATATAAATTGAGAGTACATAAAGAGTCTTTCTGAATGATTTGGTCTTACAGTTTGAATATACTTTGCATGATGGTGAAACAAACTAATACACATATAAAAGTTTTTGTTTTAACAACTGAAAATCACTGAGTAAATCTTATTTACTGCTACAATGCTCTACCATATTATATTATACTAATTAATAATTGAGAAATTTATAGAGACTTCAATCTGATTCCTGAAGTCATAGAGTATAAATCTTGGAACACTCTCAGTAGCACAATAAGAACTTTAAATTTGCTCTAAGTTTAGGGGAAAAAGGAATTTGATTAGGATTCAGCAAACTTCTACTTTAATCTTTGTTATCACTCATTATGTCAAACTAAACCTTTCAGACCTCAAATTCTTCATGTTCAAAATGGATAAATCATGAATTATACCCATTTCATAGATCTTTATGGAAAATCAGTGCATCAGTGCAAGAGAAAATCATGAAGAATTAAGTTACAAACAAATATAAGAGTTTTTATTGAGGTTAGTGGGCTAAGAAGCATCTGTAGATTAAGTCCTCTGAGATAGTATAGTGTTAGAGGAGCAGACAGTAGAGATGAAAGATCTCATTTAACCTTTTAGAAAGTGACAATTTGATGGTTTCCTTTTTTAGAAAAGGAGCATGGAAGCAATATTAATAACATTCTTAAATTAAAAATAAGAATGTGAAAACAACCATATTCTACACTTCATAAAATATTATTTTAATTTTGTATATAATTATATATTTTGATTTTTTATATGATTTGTATCAAAATGTTTTAGAAACACAAACATAGTATATATATTCTATTTATTTTATGCATGATGTTTTGGAGTTCCTCCTAGGTAAGGAGTAAATTTTAAGTTCTTTATAGATTTGGATACTAGCCCTTTATCTGATATGTCCTTTGCAAAAATCTTCTCCCATTCTATCATTGTCTTTTGGTTTTGTTGACTGTTTCCTTTGTTGTGCAAAAACCTTGTTATCTTGATGAAGTCCCAATAGTTCATTTTTACCTTTGCTTCCCTTGCCTTTGGCGATGTTTCTAGAAGAAGTTACTGTAGCTGATGTCAGAGAGGTTGCTCTCTGCATTCTCCTCAAAGATTCTGATGGATTCCCATTTCACACTAAAGTGTTTCATCCATTTTGAGTCTTTTTGTGTGTGTGGTGTAAGGAATTGGTCCACTTTCATTCTTCTGCATGTGGTTGTCCAATTTTCCCGATACCATTTGTTGAAGAGACTGTCTTTTTCCATTGGACGTTCTTTCCTGCTTTGTCAAAGATTAGTTGGCCATAGAGTATAGAGTCCATTTCTGCGCTCTCTATTCTATTTTATTGATCTATGTGTCTGTTTTTGTGCAAGTACCATACCGTTTTGATGATTACAGCTTTGTAATAGAGTTTGAAGTCAGGAATTGTGATGCTGCCAGCTTTGCTTTTCTTTTTCAACATTCCTGTGGCAATTTGGTTTTTTTTCTGGTTTCATAAACATTTTAGGATTATTTGTTCCATTTCTTTGAACAAAGTTGACGGTATTTTGATAGGGTTTGCATAAAATGTGTAGATCACGCCAAGTAGAATTGACATTTTCACGATATTTGTTCTTCCAATCCATGAGCATGGAACATTTTTCTATTTTTTTGTGTCTTTCTCAATTTCTTTCAGGAATATTCTATAGTTTTCCAAGTACAGATTCACCTCTTTGATTAGATTTATTCCTAGGTATCTTATGGTTTGGGGTACAATTGTAAATGGAATTGACTCCTTAATTTTTCTTTCTTCTGCCTTGTTGATGTTTAAAAATGCAATTGATTTCTGTGCATTGATTTCATATCCTCTAACTTTACTGAATTCCTCTATGAGTTCCAGCCATTTTGGGGTGGAGTCTTTTGGGTTTTCCACATAAATCATCATATCATCTGCAAAGAATGAAAGTTTGGCTTCTTCTTTGCCAATTCAGATGTCTTTTATTTCTTTTTGTAGTCTGATTGTTGAGGCTAGCACTTCTAGTGCTATGTTGAGCAATAGTGGTGATAGTGGACATCCCTGCCATGTTCCTGCCCTTAGGGGAAAAGCTCTGTTTTTCCCCATTAAGAATGATATTCACTGTGGGTTTTTCATAGATGGCTTTTATGATATTGAGGTATTTACCCTCTATCCCTACACTGAGAAGTTTTAATCAAGAAAGGATGCAGTACTTTGTCAAATGCTTTTTTCTGCGTCTATTGACAGTATTATATGGTTCTTATTTATTTTCTTTATGTATTACATCACATTGATTGGTTTGCAGATGTTGAACCATTCTAGCAGACCAGGAATAAATCCCACTTGATCATAGATAATAATCTTTTTAAAGTACTGCTGGATCCTATTGGCTAATATTTTGATGGGAATTTTTGCATCCATGTTCATCAGTGGTATTGGTCCATAATTCTCCTTTTTGATAGGGTCTTTGGTTTGGGGATCAAGGTAATGCTGTCCTCATAGAGTTTGGCAGTTTTCTTTCCATTTCTATTTTTTGGAACAGTTTCAAAAGAATAGGTATTAATTCTTCTTTAAATGTTTTGTAGAATTCCCCTGGGAAGCCGTCTGGCCCTGGGCTCTTGTTTTTTGGGAGACTTTTGATTACTGCTTCAATTTCCTTGCTGGTTATGGGTCTGTTCAGGTTTTCCATTTCTTCCTGGTTCCATTTTCATAGATTATACCTCTCTAGCAATGCATCCATTTTTTCCATATTTCTCCTAAGAATGTTCTTATAATTGTTTGTACTTATTTGGTGTTGGTTGTGATCTCTCCTCCTTCATTCATGATTTTATTGATTTGGGTCCTTTATCTTTTCTTTTTGATAAGTCTGGCCAGGGGTTTATCAGTCTTACTAATTCTTTGAAGAACTAGCTCCTAGTTTCGATGATCTGTTCTGCTGTTCTTTTGGTTTCTATTTCATTGATTTCTGCTCTGATCTTTATTATTTCTCTTATCCTGCTAGGTTTAGGCTTTATTTGCTATTCTTTCTCCAGCTAGGGTTAGGTTATATATTTGAGATCTTTCTTGTTTCTTGAGAAAGGCTTGTTTTCCTATATACTTTCCTCTCAGGACTGCTTTTGAGCAGTTGTGTTTTCATTTTCATTTGTTTCCATGAATTTTTTTAAATTATTTTTTAAAATCCTGGTTGACCCATTCATTCTTTACTAGGATGCTCTTTAGTCTCCATGTATTTGAGTTATTTCCAACATTCCTCTTGTGATTGAGTCCTAGTTTCAAAGCATTATGATATGAAAATATGCAGGGAGTGATCCCAGTCTTTTGGTACCAGTTGAGACCTGATTTGTGACCCAGGATGTTATCTATTCTGGAAAATTTTTTGTGTGCACTAGAGAAAAACCTGTGTTCTCTTTCTTTGGAATGGAATGTTCTGGATATATCTGAGAAGTCCATCTTGTTCAGTATATCATTTAAAGCTTTTATTTCTTTTTTTTAAAATATTTTATTTATTTATTTGACAGAGAGATCTGATGGGGAGAGAGGCAGGCAGAAAAGGGAAGCAGGCTCCCCGCCAAGCAGAGAGCCCGATGTTGGACTCTATCCCAGGACTCTGAGATCATGACCTGAGCCAAAGGAAGAGGCTTAGTCCTCTGAGCCACCCAGGTGTGAAATGCCCAAAATCCAAGACCCCCCCAAAGACGACCACCAGAGTCCAGAGTCAAAGCCAAACAGCAAGGGTCGTTTATTGCGAGTTCGAACCCAGACCTTCGCACACTCACTCATTACCGGTGACACTAAGAGGCTCAGTATAGCAGATTTTATAGCTTTTTATAGACAGGCACAAACAAGTTCGGGACTTTTCATGGTACTTGGATTCTTATTGGCTGACATTTAAATTTGAACACCAGCATGATCTGATTGGTTCCCATGCTTATTAACCGAAACCACAGAGGGGCACTCCCTCTTGCAACACCCAGCATGAAAGGGGGAAGGGTGAGTCTTTTAGGTGCCCTGTATTTCCCTGTTGCTATTTTGCTTAGATGATCTGTCCATTTCAATGAGGGGGTGTTAAAGTTCCCTACTGTTACTGTATTATTGTCCATGTGTTTCTTTGATTTTGTTATTCATTGGCTTATATAATTGGCTGCTCCCATGTTAGGGGCATAAATATTTACATTTAGGTCTTGGTAAATGGACCTTTCAGTATGATATAGTGTCCTTTCTTATCTCTTATTATAGTCTTTGATCTAAAATCTAATTTGTCCAATATAAGGATTGCCACCCCAGTTGATGTCCATTAGCATGGTAAGTGGTTTTCCACCCCCTCACTTTAAATCTGGAGTTGTCTTTGAGTCTAAAATGAGTTTCTTGCAGATAGCATATCAATGTTTTTTGTTTATTTGTTTGTTTATCCAATTTTGTACCCTGTGTCTTTGAATTGGGGCATTTAGCCCATTTTCATTCAGGGTAACTATTGAAAGATATGAATTTAGTGCCATTGTATTGCCTGTAAGGTGACTGTTACTGTATATTATTTCTGTTCCTTTCTGGTCTACATTACTTTTAGGCTCTCTCTTTACTTAGAGGATTCCTTCCAATATTTCTTGTAGGGCTAGTTTGGTGATTGCAATTCTTTATTTTTTGTTTTTCCTGAAAAGTTGTTATCTATCCTTCTATTTTCAGTGACAGTGTAGCTGGATATGGTATTCTGGGCTGCATATTTTTCTAGTTTAGTGCTCTGACTATATCATTCCATCATCCTTTCTGGCCTGCAGATAGGTCCTCTGCCAATCGAATATTTCTACTTTTGTAGGTTATAGACCTCTTGTCCTGAGTGCTTTCAGGATTTTCTCTTTGTCTCTGAGATATGTAAGTTTTACTTTTAAATGTTGTGGTGTTGATGTATTTTTATTGATTTTGAGGGGGGTTCTCTGTGTCTCCTGGATTTTAATGCCTGTTTCCATCCCCAAATTAGGGCTGTTCTCTGCTATAATTTGTTCCAATATACCTTCTGCCCCGCTCTCTCTCTCTTCTTCTGGGATCCCAATTATTCTAATATTGTTTTGTCTTATGGTCTCACGTATCTCTTGAATTCTCCCTTCATGATCCAGTAGTTATTTATCTCTCTTTTTTTCAGCTTCTTTAAACTCCATCATTTGGTCTTCTATATCACTAATTCTCTCTTCTGCCTCTTTTATCATGCCATTTTTTATCACACCTCATTAATAGCTTTTTTGATTTTGACTGAAGAGTTTATTTCTCCAGAAAGGGATTCTCTGATATCTTCTTTTTTTTTTTAAAAGATTTTATTTATTTATTTGACAGAGAGAGATAGCACAAGTAGGCAGAGAGGCAGGCAAAGAGAGAGGAAAAAGCAGACTCCCTGCTGAGCAGAGAGCCTGATGTGGGCCTCGATCCCAGGACCCTGAGATCATGACCTGAGGCGAAGGCAGAGGCTTTAACCCACTGAGCCACCCAGGTGCCCATCTGATATCTTCTATGCTTTATCCAAGCCCAGGTATTATCTTTATAATCATCATTTTGAATTCTAATTCCTACATCTTACTAACATCCATATTGATTAGGTCCCTGGCAGTTGGTATTGCCTCTTGTTCTTTTTTTGAGCTGAGATTTTTCCATATAAATAAAGTTAAATACAATGAAGGGATAGAATATGACTCTAAAAATGAAAATTAACAAAAATTTTAAAAAGGAATTGATATGACAATGATTGAAAAAGAAGAAAAATTAAAAAAAAAACAGCAAAAGAAAAAGTAAAAAAAATAGAAATAGGAAAAAAATAAAGAAAATTTTAAAAATTAACTTTGGAAGACTAAAGAATCTTGGGGGAAAAAAATCCATGAATTCTATGTGGTATATTCTCCTATCACTGGAGTTTTGCAATTCTTATTGATCAGTAAACTTGGTCTTGGCTGGATGTTCTTGCTGATCTTCTGGGGGTAGGGCCTATTGCAGTGATTCTCAAATGTCTTTGTCAGAGGCAGAATTAATTGTACCACTCTTGCCAGGGGCAGGCTAAATGATCTGCTCAGGTTTGTTCTTGGTAGCTTTTGTTCCCTTAAAGCTTTCTGTATAGCTTTAGATGAGAGGAGGAGCTGAGTGTTAGGGACCTCATTCCTTAGTGGCCCTCAGAGAAAAGCAGTCACTTCTGTTTCACTGGTTTCCAATTGCACTCCATGCTCACCTGGCCTGTGACCAAGTGTTTTTATCTCTGGCACACAACCCTGTTTTGTGTCTTCATTTTTTTTTTTTTTTTTCGTTTAGTGTCTTTGAACCCAGCAGATTCCTGTGGTGTGCTCCTGTGCCACTCCTTCCCAGGGAGGAAAGGGAGTCTCCAGGATCTGCCGTTATTGGGTCCCTGCTTGAAGAGCAGTGGTCCCATTGTGCTGCAGGTCACAGTTATGGTAACCCCAAACTGAGTCCTGGACTCAGTCTTTATAGTCGGCTTCCCTGCTCTAATACCTGGGTGCTGTGCCACACTCAGGCACCCCTGATCTTTCTGTGACCCTGAGGGTCCTGAGACCATAGTGTCCCTGCGAGGGTTCCAGCCCTTGCTTAGTCACTGGAGCAATATCCTTCAAAAAGTTCTGATTTTGTGCTTTGCTGCTGTATCACCTGCCAGTAGCTGGCTGGTGGAGGTTCTCTGTCCCCACGGTCTATCTTCCCATATATTGCCTCAGATTCCCTTCTCCCCATGTCCTACCTACCAGAAAGTGGTCACTTTTCTGCTTACAGAATTGCTATTGTTCTTTTCTTCAGTCTTTTCAGTTCATAGATGTTCAGAATTGTTTAATGACTATCTACCTGAATTCCTGGGCCAGATGAAATTTAGGTTTCCTACTCCTCTGCCATCTTGCTCCTCTCCTACAGTACAGTTAAAAGCTCTCTTAGGTTTTCCCAGTGCATGCTTCCTGGAAAACCACAAGCCATGTGACAATAGTACCTCACAAAAAGAGCACCTTACTTTGTTCTTTTGCAAATGATTTTCATTAAGACTATTTCAGTAAGATTTTTAAGGCTTCTTCTAATTTTCCACAGATAATACTTGTAAAGATTCTCAGTCTAAAATCCTCTTTATATTTGCCTCTAGAATCTATTCAAATTTCTAATGAGGCAAAGTCTTCCTGGTAAAAATAAGTGTTTCTGTTTATCTTTTCAACTTCACTTGACAACATGTTAAAGAAATAAAATAAAATAAAATGTTCCCTTGAATGAATATTGTAAATTACACACAGTCTGATACAGGACTACATTTATAAAAAAAATATTCTTTTTCCCTTTTAGATAACATTTTTTTCTTCCATTGCAAAGGGTATCTACACAATGAGGTTCTCTTATTTAGGTATTAATAGATTTATGGGCATGTATGTGTTTTTTTGTTTTTATCAGATATAATTCACAAAATATTATATATTGAAGCAGAGGCTTTTTTTTTTGAAGCAGAGGCTTTTACCTTAAATTAAAACTCATAAATTTTGACTGTGTTACATTTTATTTTATTTACCTTTATTGGCATAAAGTGTTGAATTTTCATACACTGCTGTTAAAGAGATGGAGCCCTTTACTTTCATTTGGACTCTCTTAAGGCTTTGAAACATTTGCTTTCACTTGACTTATCCCATTGATAAAAGAGCAAAAAGATCCGTGAAAGTTATCAGTGGCAGGTTACAGTGCTACTTATGGATATCAATCACTGGTTCCACTCTCAGAACTAAGTAGTACAAGAATATGGATATGCCTCTACTCAGTTGTGTCTGATATCATTTCTAATCTATTCCCAAACAAAGCTTATTTTTGCTCTGGCCAAACCTGATTTATTAGAAAATCACCTTCTATGCAATGAATCTATAATTAATACACTGAAGATTTCAGAGGGTATAAGTAGAGAATTTACAAAATTATCTATAGTAGTTCAGTTCAAAATCTTACCTTAGGCATTTCTTACAAAATTGTGCTTTTATGCTTCAAATCTATACAACACCCATGCTATGGTATTTAACCTTCCTACATTTGTGCTTCCACTCCCTTGTTATCCCTCAGACTCTTACCCTTCCATCCATTCATGATATAGAGCACCACATCTCTCTTCAAACTTCTATTTCCTTACTTGCATAACATCATCTATTCATTATTTAATAAGGTCTTCTAGTTTTATTATTTCATTTGTGTTAAGTAAATAAGTTTTTTTAAAGTGCCTCCTCAACTTGTTTTGAATGGACACTTCGAATTAGTTTTATTTTGCAAAATCTTTCCTTGCTAAAGATCTGGAGTGGTGACTTCCAGTCTCTGAACACTAGTAGTTACTTCAAAGTAACTCTGAATTCCATATGCATACCAAAATATCTATAACATATATGTGGAATGATTTTACATGTGTGTGCTAATGAAATGCATGCCATTAAAAAATATATCAGCAGCTATTAGGGGTATATTTATTTAAGCCAGTAAAATACAAATATCACATGAGAGGTATCTACAAAATTTTCATCTACAGTTTTTTGGAAGATATTTAACTGGAGAAGGCACACCTGAAATGCTAGTTACTTCATTCTCAAATGGAACTAAAGTAGTCCTATTCTCCTTTAACAGCACTGTCCCTTGTCTCCAAACCCAGCTCTAAGTAGTTAATTCTTAGTTGAAACTGGAACTAAGTCATTTCTTCAAAACACATCAGAGATTAATAATAATATGAAAGGACATCAGTGATTTTCCCCACTATGTTTTTCCCTTTACAGATCTGATCAAGCAGATTGAGACTGAATATTTTTGTATTCTCTCTTCTAGTTATAACACCACACAAGTCTTCTATTATTGATTCCTATTTTTATGCGAAAATCCTAAAATTCCTGAGAATACAGAGAGTCTATCCTAACAGAAGATAATGGATTGTTTTCAGGGTAACCTAGATATCTTTCTTTAGGCTCTTAGATATCATGATTGTCACAACTGTTCACAACCGGAGTTAACTGGTATAGTGGTTTAAGTGAAAGCTGCTTAAGACTTTCCCTCCCAAATCCTGCTCTGTATCAAGGAACAGTTACTTATGTTACCTAGTGACAAAAGACCTTCAGACTTCCATTCCTGCCTAACCCTGCTTTCTGACTCCAAAAACAATTCTCTTTTGAGAATGGAAGAGGGGTGCATGGGTGGCTTAGTCGGTTCAGGATCTGCCTTTGACTCAAGTCATGATCCCAGGGTCCTGGGGTCCAGCCCTGGGTCAGGTCGGGCTCCCGGTTCAGCAGGGAGTCTGCTTCTTCCTCTTCCTTTCCCCCCTGCTAGTGTACACATGGTCTGTCTGTCTGTCTGTCTGTCTCTCTCTCTCTCTCTCTCTCAAAAAGAAATAAAATCAAAAAAAAAAAAGAAGAGAAAAAAATGAGCAATTCATAACTGGGCATCATCAATATTCTTGAGTTTATTAGATATCACTGATAATTTTTGGGGTCACATGATGGGAGTCCTATCATAAATAGCCTTAGAAAATTCATTGCTATAGCTCTGGCTCCTTGATTTTTACATCAACATCCATCCAATGCTAGTAGAACCAGTGCCATTTGAAAAGTCTACTTAGCCTTAAAAGGTAAAGTTTTTACAGAGAAATAGAGATATATGGAGATAGATCTTTTCCTTTGCCTTGGTAACTTCTCTTTCTCCACATATATATTTTAACATTGAGAACAAAAAAGAATGTTAGAATTGTAGTAGGAGAGCTTAATCCACTGATAGCCTTGTAGAAGATTTTATTCTAGACATATTCCTTTAATTCAACATAGATTTTTTTTTAAGATAAAATGTGTGGCATCAAAATAGAATGATTTCTTATGCTCATATAATAATAATTGGATCAGGATCATTTCTTGCTAAATTGTTATTTGCTATCATGAATAAAATTATACTGCATATCGTTAATGGAATAATTAGACTCTGGTGTATCATAATATGTTGCCATTACAATACTTCCTAAGATTTGGTTACTCTTTTCCCTGAAGTCATGCTGCCTTTTCAGCCAAGTACGAAGTACCAAATTTCTATCTTAGCAAAACTGTGATGAACATCGTTAAGTGTTTGTAATTATTATTATTATTATTATTTTCAATCTATTATATCTCAGGGTCTAAATGTATGTAGCAAAAAATATGAACTGAACTACAAGTACTTTTTTCCATTTTATATATCCTCACATGATTTCTGTGGTTGAGATCCAATTTCCACCTGGAAAAAACTGAGGAGGAAAGTAGAAATGATTAAGGCAATGCAGCAAACAAATGGTTAATTTTTCCAACACTTAATTGATTCAGTGAAAACAACCAAAAAGCTAATTGCTTCACCAAAATTAATAAATCACTTGCAGCAATCAATTACTTAGCCCTAAATCTCACTTTAATCCTAGGAAGGATGAACTGAGCCAGGAAACATACAATCTAGTCTTAATTAGTATTTTTTAGTTGAGAATTCCAAAGTAGTGTTTTACCAATAGAGCTTATTTTTCTGAAATATTTCACACATCATTATACACAATTTAAGAGAATAATTCCAAGGTATTTAAACTGTTTGCCAAATATTTTAAATATTAAGTGTGAAAAACAGACTTTATAAGTAGAGATCTAAAATAGTTAGTATTATTTTTGACATATTAAATCAGTTTACCAGTAATTCCTAAGATTTTCTTTTCTAAGAGTATACTTGATTTTTCTAATAGCTACATTGCTTCCATCAACTTTATTCATTCACCTTCTATTGTGATTTTTCAGTTTCCACTAGGTAGGCCTCTATAAGTGTTTCTTTTCTTTTTTTCTTGTGTTTTTTTTTTTTTTTAATTAGGCAATTTTGTGACCAGGATTTCATTTTTTTTTTTAAAGATTTTATTTATTTATTTAACAGAGTGAGATCACAAGTAGGCAGAGATGCAGGCAGAGAGAGGGGGGAAGCAGGCTCCCCACGGAGCAGAGAGCCAGATTCTGGCCTCAGTCCCAGGACCCTGAGATCATGACCTGAGCTGAAAGCAGAGGCTTTAACCCACTGAGCCACCCAGGCGCCCCAGCAGTTCATATTTTTAGATGTTTGTTTCATTGTGATATATATATCCAAAATACTTTTTTTGATTCTTTTTTTTTCCCAATAAGTATTTCACAAGCTTTAGTATATATTATTTGATTGGTCTCCAGAATAACTGAGCAGATTTACAACCCACTAACAAGATTTAAAATGTATGTGCCTTTACATAGCCTGGAAAACCAAATTAATGATTTTTATTAGATTAACAGATGTAAAATTAATCATGAAAATTCTTTTAACTTGCATTATTATGCATGACTTTTATTATTAATTATTATTAATGGGAAGATTCTTTCTCTAAGTAGCTATATCTCCTTAACAATAAACTTTACTTCTGTCCTTTGTAAAAATTTGTCCATACTGATTTATCTTCAGGGAAATATCTAAGTATTTATCAGCTCTTATGAATTTTTAGTATAATTGTGTCATACTTCCAGGGTTATATTTGTTAGATTACATTTAAGCTAAAGCTTGAATGATTTATGTTTATATGGCTCTATTAATTATGACTTAGTTGATTTTCTCTATTTCTGTACTACTAAATTTTGTCTTACCTTCATTGTCATATTGCTTCTGTTTTGTCATTATCAGAATAGCACTGGTCTACTTAAATATTATAATACCTTTGAAATTAAGATTTTTGGATTTTTTTTAAATGCCTTGTTCCATGCAGCTGCATCTCTAAAATAACAAATATTGGGCGCCTGGGTGGCTCAGTTGGTTAAGCGACTGCCTTCGGCTAAGGTCATGATCCTGGAGACCCGGGATCAAGCCCCACATCGGGCTCCCTGCTCGGCGGGAAGCCTGCTTCTCCCTCTCTCACTCCCCCTGCTTGTGTTCCCTCTCTCACTGTGTGTCTCTCTGTCAAGTACATAAAATCTCTAAAAAAAAATAAAAAATAATAAAATAACAAATATTGTGGATTATACCATCAGGATTCCCTTGATTCATTATTTTAGTGTATCCATAAATTACATATAACCAGGTGGTATAATTCCTTTGAAAGTGCCTATTTTGTGCCAAGTTATTTTATTTATTCATTGACTCTTCACAAGAGCAAATTTCAAAGTCAAATTTCATCTCTGTCAGTCACCTAACACGTTTCAACAAGGACTGAGTCAAAAATCTCTGAGAACTTGAGGATTAGGCTGGAGGAATTTACTTTTTATTTTGTTTTTGTTCTTAGTAATTTTACTGGATTTCATTTTCCTTTCTAGACACCAAAGTCTGAGGACTGCCGTTTTGTAACACTGTCTTAATCACTCTTATTCTCAGTATGAGGAAATAAAGTTTCAGAGGATTTAAATGTCTTATCTAAAGCCACCTGAACTTGGAGCATGGAATCAAGATTACAGATCTGGTATCCTTTCTCCAAGACTGATAATCTAACTTTTAACACCAGCTCAACACCTTAGGGGATGCCTAAAGAGGCCTGAAGCTTTTTATTCTATCTAAGCTCAAATTAACTAGTTTGTTTTGATTCAGTTGCTTATTAAGAACTAAAACTTGTGGAGCACCTGAGCGGCTCAGTCACTTAAGTGTCTGCCTTTAGATTGAGTCCTAATCTCAGGGTGCTGGGATCAAGCCCCACATCAAGCTCTCTGCTCTGTGGCAAATCTGCTTCTCCCTTTCTCTGTTCCTCTGTGATCTCTCTTGCTCTCTCGTAAATAAAAAAATACATAAACAAACAAACAAATAAATAAATAAATAAATAACATCTTTAAAGAAAAAAAAAACAAAACCTAAAACTTGGGTTTTGAGTGGATCATGCCGGCATTGAGGCTAAAAAGAAGACAATTCTAGTAAAAAGAATCATTCATGAAACATACTTTTAGAACTGTAAATATCAACTGTAAAACAAGCTATATATTCTAGATCATAATTATCATAGTATTATACCCATTACTATATGCTCTGGTGAATATCTGGTAACAAAATAATATGAAAGTGCATGTGCCTACACACACACCCAGCTGAGAATTACTACTCCAACTTCTTTTTCAATACATCTTTCCACGTATTTGAGATGATTATAATGTCTATCTCTATGGAAAGTTAATTATATGTTTAGAGAAGAAATGATTGCATATTGTTACAGAAAGAATTATAAGGTCTAGCAAAATAATTATTTTGCAATAGTGCTGCTTTGATCCTAATAAGTAGTACGGGATAGGTAGGCAATTCTATAACTCATAGCCTATGGCCAACACAAATGAAGAAATGCTATATTAATATAAATAAATCTATAAATTAGGAGGTCCTTTATTACTTTGAGAGAAAACCCACAAAAATTAGTGATCACCTAATTTTTAATAGAATATAAGGGGCATAAAACAGGTTTGAACAGAAAAACAAGAATCAGGGGCATCTGGGTGGCTCAGTTGGTTAAGTGTCTGCCTTCAGCTCATGTCATGATCCCAGGGTCCTGAAATCCAGCCCACTTCTCTCTGTTCCTCTCCCTTCTCCCCCCCCCCCATGCTTGTTCTCTCTCTCTCCCTTTCTCTTTCTAATAAATAAAAATCTTAAAAACAAATATTTAAAAAAAAAGATTTAGATTCACATATTTTTTTTAGTTTTATTTTTTTAGAAAGAGATTGAGAGACCAGAGGGTAGGGCCTGAAGACGAGAAAATCTCAAGCAGGCTCCATGCCCACTGCAGAGCCTATGTGACACAGGGCTGGATCTTACAACCCTGAGGTCATTACCTGAGCCAAAATCAAGGGTCCAGCACTTAACCCACTGAACCACCTAGGCACCTCTGTATTCACATAATAGTTAAATAAGCAGTAGGGAACATCACAATTTTGAATAAGGAGTAAACATTTTTAACAATTTTAATGACCTATTAGAATCAACAAAAATGGGAGTGAGAGTAAATATGGTATAGGGTCAAGAAAACAGAAGGGAAGTAAAAAGTAGACAAAAGGCGGGGAAGAGAAATATGTAGATTATCATTGTAAAACTTTGCACTGTGCAAAATGAATGATAATAGTAGATAGGCCACAGGTAGAAGTGGAACAAATTAAGCACAGTGGAGTTGAGTGGTCAGACCAGATGTGGAGATGGCCAACATCATGAAGTCACCTTAGGATGTCTCTAGCCCTGTGAACAGGACCTATTTAGGTCCTGGCAGTAGTAAATTAGGTAGCAAGTAGGAAGTTAAGGGAAAAAGTCAGGGAGGTTCAATTTAATTTTCCTAGCCAAAAAATTCCTAATGCAGAGCTATTTTAAAGGTTGGTATCTCACGTTTGACCCAGTGGAGGAGAGACACTGAGATAAAATAACCACACACTGAGATAAAAATAAGAAATCGGGGAAACATACAGATAGAAAAGTAAATTCTCAGATATGTATGAAGAAAGTTGCAGTTACCATTCAGAGGTGGTGGGCCTCTGGGGTTATTACTTATTGCCCTAAAAAAATGGTGGTTCTTTTCACAGCTGCTGATTTTTTATCCTTAAATTATAAAAGCAACCTTTGTCATAAAACTGAGAGGGCAGTGAATGAAGAGATACAATTTTGTATATTGTAGTGACCTTGACTAGGACTTTATTATCTCCAAAATTGTTTGGAATTAGTCACATAGTATATAGCTATGAAATAATATCTTCTTTGTCATACAGGGATCATACATAAGTGATTGAATGAAATCAATCATGTGACCAGGGGCTCTTCACATGGAACATCTGCAATTTTAAAATAATATTTTATTAATTTTCAACTCCATGTCTAATGCTTATTTTCCTGTAAATAAGAAGGAGACATGAAATATAGGGACATAGAGCTCAGTTCTGTACTTAGACATACCTGAACTGGAAATTTTGCTCCTCACTTACTCCCTTGAGCAAACTGCTTAGCTTTTATATTTCTGTGTTCTCATCTACAAATTGAGGATATTTATAGCACGGACCTCAAGAGGCTGTAGGGAAGATTTAATAAGATAATCTATTGCACATATTAAGCATTCACTAAATGTTAGCTATTATTATTAACAAGGTCAAAAAGACCTACAGAACTTCAGCTTGTGCTTTATCAGAATATCTCTCTAGAACGAATCATTACCATGTCATCTCTCTCTGAACATGATGACCTCTACATATTATAAACTCCACAGAAACAAGCCTCTCTGTAAATAGCACATAGAACTGAAAAAATACCAAAAATGTTTTTTATTGAGGTCTAATTTTAGGGGAAAAATTGAATTAAAAAATGAATTCAGCATGCATTTAAGAGTAAAAGTCCCTGAAGCAACCAACCATCTATATTTGAAAGTTTTGCATTTAAATTAGATGATACTCAGAAAATGTTTTGGACAGAAACAGTAGAATCCTTCCTTCCCCCTTTTCTGCATTACTTAACCTGAAATTACATAGTTACCTTCTCAGATGCTTGACTTGCTGAACTGGATGTCAGAAAAATGTGTTCTAAACTTCATTACCAGGCTAATATTGCATAGCTGTTGACAATTGACAATAAGAACAGTAAAGATTGATTTCTTGAATGACATAAAAATCATTTCAGTATCTTTTTAACACTTTTGTTGAGGATTGTTACACAGTAAACTTTATTTGATACACAGTAAACTCTTAAGTTTTTTTGTATATAAATCATATTATCATAATCAATGTAATTAATATTTCTAACACCCCTAAAAATGTCTCTTTGTAATATCTCTCCCTCACCCTCCAAGTCCACCCCCATCCTAGGCAACCACTGATCACTGTCTCTCACTTTATAATATATTTAATGATACTTTCTGTCATAGTTTGCTTTTTCTAGAATTTTGTATAAATGCAACAATATATTGTTGTATAATGCAACAATGTACTTTATTTTCCTACTTGGTTAAGTGTAACTCATACTGTTGTGTGTATTAATAATTTGTTCTCTGTTGCTGAATAGTGCATCCCATTGTATGCACATAACACTGTTTATACATTCATCTGAGAATGATGAACATTTAAGTTGTTGCCGGGGACCAGCCTCAGCAGAGATGTGGGTCCCGGACCAAGAAATGTCTGGCAGGCGAAAATAATGACACGGGCATGGAGATTTGATGCAAGCTGACAGACCCGAGTTCAGTCAGGAGAGACCTATGAAGCAGGCTCTGGCACTGGCTCTGGCTCTGGCTCTGGCGCTGGCTCTTGCTTCATAGGTTCTCTCTTCACAGGCTCTTTGACTCTCAGGCTCCCAGGCTCTTAGGCTCTAAGGCTCTCAGGCTCTCTGGCTCTTAGGCTTAGGCTCTCAGGCTTTGCCTCTGCTTTTGTCTTTGCTTTTGTCTCTCTTTCTGTCTCTGCTTTTGTCTGTCTTTTTGTCTCTCTTTCTGCCTCTTTGCTTCTGTGTAGGCTCTCTGCCTTTTCCTTTGCCTTTGTCTCTACCTTTGACTCTTTCTATCTCTCTGCTTCTGCCTCTGCTTTTGCTTCTACTTTTGTCTCTCTTGACTGTCAAGGGTCCCAGTTTTTTATTATTCCAAAGTGAGGAGGTTGGGGGATGCAGTTAGGTTTAAGTTTTACAAAGTGATTTTTGATTACACAGTGTCTTTGTTAGAGAAACATAGTGCTTTGATCAGTGAAACATGTTTTTGCAGGTGTACCTATCTACAGTTCAGAGTTAACTCCCAAAGCCAAACCAAGGATGTGTTGTTCAGTAAGGTTTTTTTTGTTTGTTTTTGTTTTTTTTATTTTTTACAGTTTCTTGCATTTGGCGCCTGGACGATAAGGGGTAGACTAATGATATGGTGCTTTTTAAGCAGGTCTTACAAACAAGAGGGCAATTGAAAGGCTTAGATGAGTTATGTACAAAGTTTTAGCTACATAATTAATATAATGACCAAAAGTTAGTCTGTTTGGCATTAAGGAGAAAAATAACTTCTTTTGCAAAGGTAAAAGCATTTGCTCAAGCCTGTTTTTCCCTGACTGGATATAGAAATCTTTATTTATGGATCCTTTGTGTGTGTGGCAATGTCCTTGTTAGTATAGTTTTATTTCTTATATTAAGCCCCTTATTTAACCACTTAAAAGCCCTGACAATTTTCTCCATAGAGCTGCAGGATATTTAAGATTAAGCTTTTTTAAAGATGGTAAGTAGAAACAAAAGTATTTACTTGATTAAGTGAAGTAAGAAGAAATAGTGTCAAAGAATTCATGGTAGTTAAACAAACAAGGAACAATGGAAACAAATATTTTTTGGTGTCAATGACTGCAACTTTGCAGAGCTCTTTCACTTTGAGGGAGGATCATGGCTCTCCGTGCCTTGGATGAGCACTTGCCCAAGTGCACGTCCCAGGGACACAAAGGACATATTGCCCCAGCCCACAGGGTACATGGCTTTCCAGATTCTTGGCAGGGAAAGCCGGGAGGGACTTTCATCCACATTCACGGGTACCTCCACCAAAGTTTTTGGACGGCTTGCGGCATGGCGGGAGGGGTGGATCACGCTGTCCCCGACGAGTTGTCTAATTCCCAGCTGTGAAAATTAAGGCTACTATGACATTTGTAGAAAAATCTTTATGTTGACATTTACTTTCATTTTTCTTAGGTAAAAATCTAGAAGTGGAATATCTGGGTCAAGTGATAAGTTCTTATTTATTTTTTTAAGAAACTGTCAAGCATGTTTTCCAAGTATTTGTACAATTGAACATCTCTGTCAATAGCATACATGTGAGAATTTCAGTGCCTCCATATCTGCACCAACACTTCAAAAGATCATACTTTTAAATTTTATACTGCTAATATAGGTGTAATAGTATCTCGTTGTGCTTTTTAATTGGCTTTATTTTTTAGAGGAGTTTTGGGTTTATAATAAAATTGAGCATAAAATATAGACCATTGCCATATGTTCCCTCGATCCAGTACACACAGCCCCCTTGCATTATGAGCATTCCCCAACAAAGTAGTACATTTGTTACAGTCAGTGGACTTTTTGACATGCCATTATTACCCAAGGTCCATAATTTGCCTTCTGATTCACTTGTGGTGTTGTACATTTGTGGATTTAGACAAATGTGTAATGATCTTTATCATTATGGTATCATACAAAATATTTCACTGCCTTAAAACTCCTCTGTGCTCTGCCTATATATCCCTTTCCCCCAGCCCCAAGCCTTAGCTATCAATGATTTTTTTTTTATTGTCTACATACTTTTGGGTACACAAACATACATCCTTTTCTAGAATGTCATATAGTTAAAAATATTATATAGCCTCTTCAGATTGGCTTCTTCCACTTAGTAATAAAAATTTAGGGTTCTTCCATGTCTTTTCATAGCTTGAGAGCTCATTTTTAAGTGCTGAATAATATGCTATAATATTCCATAATAATATTCCACAATATGTCCTGATATATGAATTTTTCCACTTACTGAAGGACATTTTGGTTTCTTCCAATTTTTGGCAATTATGAATACAGCTTATTTTTTTTCATGGTATAAATATTTTATTGCTTCTTTCTTTGAAATTTGAATATGATTCTCAGTATTTATATCCCCAGAATATTTCTTGAAATTAAAAAAGGAAGGCTTATGGAAATGGAGACAAGTACAAATCAATATAGTGAGTCATACATTGTTTGGGATTTTCTTTTTTTTTTCTATTTTTCAACTTTTTTATTATTTTAACATTATTTTTTTTTTATTGTCACTTAAATTTTTTTTCCAGTGTTCCAAGATTCATTCCCCATCCCCCACACCCAGTGCTCCACGCTTTAGGTGTCTCCAGTACCCACCACCAGGCTCTCCTATCCCTCTACCCTCTCCCTTCAAGTCCCTCAGTTTGTTTCTGTGTCCAAAGTCTCTGTTGTTTCATTTCTCTCCCTGGATTACCCTAGTTCCCATTTACTTTCCTTCTCATGAAGGTTACCCCTCATGCACCACAAGTAAGTGAAACCATGTGATACTTGACTTTCTCTTCTTGGCTTATTTCACTCAGCATAATCTCTTCCAGTCCAGTCCATGTTGCTACAACTTTGGATATTCCCTTTCTGATGAGGCATAGTATTCCATTGTATATATGTACCACATCTTCTTTATCCATTCATCTGTTGATGGGCACCTTGGCTCTTTCCACAGTTTGACGATTGTGGCCATTGCTGCAATGAACATTGGTGTACATATGGCCCTTCTTTTTACTACATCTGTATCTTTGGGGTAAATGCCCAGTAGTGCAATTGCAGGGTCATAGGGTAGCTCTATCTTTAATTTTTTAAGGAATCTCCACACTGTTTTCCAAAGCAGCTGCAACGGTTTACATTCCCACCAACAGTATAAGAGGGTTCCCCTTTCTCCGCAGCCTCTCCAACACTTGTTGTTTTCTGTCTTGTTAATTTTGGCCATTCTGACTGGTGTAAGGTGGTATCTCAGTGTGGTTTTGATTTGAATTTCCTTGATTGCTAGTGATGATGATCATTTTTTCATGTGTCTGTTAGCCGTTTGTATATCTTCTACAGAGAAGTGCCTCTTCATGTCTCTTGCCCATTTTTTGATGCGTTCATCTTCTTTTTGGGTGTTGAGTTTGAGTAGTTCTTTATAGATCTTGGATACCAGCCCTTTGTCTGTAGCGTCATTTGCAAATATCTTCTCCCATTCTGTGGGTTGCCTCTTTGTTTTGTTGATTGTTTCCTTTGCTGTACAGAAGCTTTTTATTTTGATGAAGTCCCAGAAGTTCATTTTCGCTTTTGTCTCCTTTGCCTTTGGAGACGTGTCTTGAAAGAAGTTGCTGTGGCCAATGTCAGAGAGTTTACTGCCTATGTTCTCTTCCAGGATTTTGATGGATTCCTGCCTCACGTTGAGGTCTTTCATCCATTTAGAGTTTGCCTTTGTGTGTGGTGTAA
>PITA01015800.1:0-24403 GCA_004023965.1 Spilogale gracilis | reverse complement strand
CTGAAAGAAGTTGCTGTGGCCAATGTCAGAGAGTTTACTGCCTATGTTCTCTTCCAGGATTTTGATGGATTCCTGCCTCACGTTGAGGTCTTTCATCCATTTCGAGTTTGCCTTTGTGTGTGGTGTAAGAGAATGGTCTAGTTTCATTCTTCTATATGTAGCTGTCCAATTTTCCCAGCACCATTTATTGAAGAGACTGTCTTTTTTCTACTGGATATTTTTTCCTGCTTTGTCAAAGATGATTTGACCATAGATTTGTGGGTCCATATCTGGACTCTCCACTCTGTTCCATTGGTCTATTTCTCTGTTTTTGTGCCAGTACCATGCTGTCTTGGTAATCACAGCTTTGAAATAAAGCCTGAAGTCAGTAATGAGATGCCCCCAGCTTTGCTTTTCTTCCTCAGCAATTCCTTAACGATTCAGGATCTTTTTTGGTTCCATATAAATTTTAGGATTGTTTTGTTCCAACGAATACAGCTTCTCATTGTGTTTTTAATTTGTTTTACTTAAATGATGAATCATGCTGAATAATAATTATGCGTTTGTCATATATATATATTTGTTGACATGTTTATTTAGATGTTGCCTTTTTTTGTTAACAGCTTGATTGAACATAATGTACAAATGAAAAATTCACCTATTTTAACTGTACTGTTCCATGAAAAAGAGTTGTTCAGTGACCATCAGGAGAGAGTTCTAGTACATTTTTATTGCTCCCAAAAGTACCCTTATACCCAATGAGAGTTGATTGCTGCTCCCATCCCCAGTCCCAGAATCTGTTCCCTTCCCTAATTATGCTGGTTGCATAATGCCTATAAGATTTACTTCATCTAGAAATTTCATATAAATGGACTCATATAAATTATATTTTCTTGTTTATTTCTCTTGCCATAAAATTTTTGAGACTTAGGAATATTGTAGGGTATATTATCCCTTTTTATTTCTGAAAATTATCCCATTATATACTTCATTTGCATGTCCATTCATCAGTTATTATCCTTTTGGCTAGATTCTAATTTCAGCTGTTTTGAATAATGTTGCTGCAAAGATAAACAGACAAATCTTTGTGTGGACGTAAGATTCCAGTTCTCTTGGGGAACTACATAGAAGTGGGTTCCTGGTTCATAGAGTAGGTATATACTCATCCTTTAAAACCAAACCAAACCAAACCAAACTGTTTTCCAAAATGGCAGTACCACTTTACATTCCCCCCAACAAGGTATAAGGGCACTGCTTTCTCTGCTACATTGGCAACACCTGGTATTGACAGTTTATATCACTATAATTCATCCATAGGTGTGTATATTGGTATTTCATTATAATTTTAATTTGTATTTCCCTAATGATTAATGATGTTGAGCATTCTTTCATGTTCTTTTTAGCCATCCATACATCTTATTTTATAAAATGTCCATTCAATTTATTTGTCCATTTTATACATTCAATTGGTGGTGCTATATAATTGATTTTATAGCTTTCTGGATATAGTTTGCCACTGTTTATTAAACTAATTAGTGAAACCTCAGTGCCTGGGCTTTTTCTGGAAATATTTTATTTACTAACCCAATTTCTTTACTTGTAAGTTTATTGATATTTTTACTTCTTTGTGAATCAACTACAGTGATTTTGACTTTTTCAGAAATTTTTCCTTTTAATTGAAGTTGTCAGATTTTGTGGCATAAAGTAGTTTGTATCAGTCTGTAATAATCCTTTTATTAATTTCTTTTGTGTCTGTAATGATGCTCTGTACACTTCCATCCCTGTGTTAATTTGTGTCAGTGTATATGTATATATATTCTAGGGATATATAAGCACACATTCCTAGAAACTCTAGCTAAATTTGAATTTTACTCATTCTCAAATAACTAATTTTTGTTTTATTATTTTTATTGATATTTATTGATTTTTTAAATTACCTAAAATGTATTTGGGCTTGTTTTATATATTAGCAATTAGTCTATCCTGGAGAATAATCTATATGCTTTTGAAAAGAATGTGTTTTGCTATTATTAGGTGAAATATTCTGAAATACCACTTAATACAAATTGTTTTATAGTGTTCAAAGCTTCCTTACTACTGATATTCTTTTTAATTGTTTCTAAATCACTGACAGGGAGATAATGAAATCAGCAACAATTGTTAAATTGTCTTTTTCTTTTTTCTAATTTGTCAATTTTTGCTTAACCTAGTTTGGGGTCTGTTCTTTGGTACATATTTTTTGTATTTCTTGTGTATACCCAATGTATAAACTTTAAACTTTTAACCATTTTGAAATGTCCCTTTTTTATTAATAAATCTTCTCTAAAACCTACATCTTCTCATATTAATGTAGTCACTCCAACCCTCTTAAAGTTCTGTTTGCATGGCTCATCTTTTTGCACCCTTTTACTTTGACTTTTGCGTATCATTGAATTTTGTGTCATTGACCTTTTTGTGTACCCTATTGTTACTATAGCCATGTCTTTTTTTTTCTTAGCCATTTTCCCAATATCTACATTTTGATTAGAATGTTTGGTCCATTGATGTTTAATGTAATCACCTGTGTAGTTTGATTTATATCAACCATTTTGCTATTTGTTTTCTGTATTCTTCCTACTTTTCTTATTTCTTTTTCTTCTTTATTCCTTTGTGTAAAATATTCTTAGTGTACAATTGCAATTCCACTGTTAACTTATTAAAGATTTATTGTTATATTTAATGCCCAGTATTTGAAAAACATGCTTTATATATATTTTATTTTTTTCCTTTTTTTTAGAGAGAGAGAATAAGTGTGAGAGAGTTTGGCAGGGGCAGCAGAGGAGAGGGAAGAATCTTAGGCTTCATACCCAATGTGGAGCCCCATAGGGTCTCCACCTCTCGATCCTGCAATCATGAGCTGAAAGCAAGTCAGTTGTTTAACCAACTGAGCTATCCAAGTGCTCCTACTCTGTACTTTATATTAAAGTTCTTTCAACCAAAATCTCCTGTTAGTTCACTCTGGCCCAAAGTGCAAGCCTATTCATTCATTCATTCGTAGATTTTATTTCTATGTGAGACATAATAATTATAAAAATTTCATGTTGAAAAGAAGCTTCCCACATTTTATTCACATCATTGTAGGATAAGGAAACCTCACCCAATATAAAGACTCCCTTATTCTCCTTTTTATACAGTAATAGTGATATATGTGCTATCTAAATATTTAGAGATCTTGTCATGCAGTTGTATAGTTTTTCTTTCAACTATCATGTATATATATATATGTATATTATATACACCCTTTGTAATGCTCTCCTTTTTCTCTTTCTCTCTTTCTCTCCTCTCTATCCTTCCTTTCTCTTTTTCTTCCAAATTAAGTTTTCCTTTGGCATCATTTCCCTTCTGTCAGAAGAACTTCTTTTAGTATTTCTTTTGGAACTTTTTTGCTGCTGACAAATTCTGTAGGTTCCGTTGTGTCTTTTAGTTGGTGTTTTTAAACCACTCATATTCAATTATATATATAATTATGATTTTTCAATTGTATCATTTGTCTTCTGTTTGTTTTCTATATTTTCTGTTTCTGTTCCCCTTTCCTGTCATCTTTTGTGTTCTTTCAGTATTTTTTAGTATTTCATTTCCATTTATCTACCATGTTTTTTTAAGTATTTCTTCTTGTATATCTTTGTTCTGCTGAACATAAAATTCTAGATTACATTGTTTTTCTTTTAGCATTTTTTTTTAAATGTTGGTGTATTTCCTTTTGCCCTCATAGTTTCTGATGAGAAAAAAAAGTCATAGTTATTTGTATCATTGATCCTTTATATATTTTGTTTTCTGATTGCCTTTTTAAGGAATTTTTCCTTATTTTTGTTTCTCATTATTTTTATTATCTGTGTGGGGAGGAAATGCTTTGATCTTATTCAGTTTTATATCTCTCATCTTCTTGAATCTCTTTTATCTTTCACCAGAACTTAGAAGTTTGTACTCATTATTTCTTCATTTTTTTTTCCCATCACCATACTCTTCCTCCTTACCTTCTGAG
This sequence comes from Spilogale gracilis, assembly GCA_004023965.1. NCBI lineage: Eukaryota > Metazoa > Chordata > Mammalia > Carnivora > Mephitidae > Spilogale > Spilogale gracilis. The sequence goes on along the minus strand of PITA01015800.1, from coordinate 20,403 downwards.
AGCCTGTTGACAAAAAAGTTGGACTTTTTTATTGTATTGTATCACAGGCTCCTTATATCTTTTATTTATATTCAACTTCAGTCTTTATTCTGTCATCTCTATTCTGCTATTAAACTAATCCAGTGAATTTTCTATTTTTATAAATGTATTTCTAATTCTAAAATTTTTATTTTATGGTAGCTATTTCTCTGCTGAAATTTTCTATCTTTCCATTTGTTTTAAGTGGGTTCAGCCTTACTTCTTTGAGCATAGTCGTAATAAAAGCCTTCAAGTCCATTAGTGATAGTTGTGGGGTTTTTTTTAAGATTTTTTTTATTTCTTTGACAGAGAGAGAGACCACAAGTAGGTAGAGAGGCAGGCAGAGGGAGAGGAGGAAGCAGACTCCCTGCTGAGCAGAGAGCCCCATGCAGGCCTCTATACCCAGGACCCTGAGATCATGACCTGAGCTGAAGGCAGAGGCTTTAACCCTCTGAGCCACCCAGGCACCCTCATTAGTGATAGTTTTAACATTAGTGCCAACTTTGCATGTTCTTACTCTTGTTAGTTGAGATTATTACGGTTGTTTGTGTGCTGAAACTTCTAAATTATGTAATGGAAATTTTGGATGCTATCTGTGAGATTGGGTCTTTGTTTAAATCATATATTTTTTTCTTTTGTCTCTTTATGTTATCACAGGGAATCTATCAGATTAGATTCAGTCTGAAAGTTCTAACCTTCCTTCTGTAGTGTGCAGTTTTAACGTCAATTCAGTTTTTAAGATTTTATATATGTGTATATGTATGTTTATCTGTTACTCAGACCAACATCATGTGCCCACTAGTGGTCAATCTCAGTCTTATGTGGTTATCTACTGTAGATACTGTATTTATACCATTTATACAGTAGTTCAGTTCTCAGAGCCTATTTATATTCTTCTGGGCCAGATTCATGCATGCAAAGCTCTGAAGTAAACTCAGGAGATTTTACACTTTATGAGATTGTTTTCCTGAATTTTTACCACTGAAATTTTCTGATTTCATAGAGGCTTCCCTTCCCAGACCTCTGGACAAAAAACTGGGACTTTGGATTTTCTACTCTGTTGCTCATTTCTTATAAATGAGGCTGCATATAGAGTTAAAAAATAGAAAGACAAAGAGAGATAAAAGAAGAACAAGAATTCAATGCAAGATCTTAAGGTCACAACTCAACTGGATAGATATGTTTCCCCTTTCAGGGTTTTTGTGCCTTCCAGCTGATGATGACTTCACCTCCTGGTCCCAGCCAGATTCTTGGGGGCTGAGTGAAGGGGAATGAATGAAGAGGGAGAATTGCACAGAATTTTCTCCATTCTATTTGACTCTTAGAATAGAGAGGGATTCAATGCCTGAAATTCAGAATTTGAATATAGGCTGGGTGGTACCACAGGAACAAAACTCACCACTGCTTTTTTAGTACTTAAGATTCTGATGTCTTTCCCTAGTCTGCCTGCTCACATATTTACCTCAAGGTCCTTAGATAGCTGTTTCATGCAGATTGTCCCGGGTTTTATTTCATTCAGTGAGAGAACGGGATGCAGTGAGCTTTTTCCATATGAAAAGGGTGGAACTCCTTTAGGTTCCAAAACCTGAACACTTTGATAGGTTTTTAAGAAGCCTTCCTCAATCTAATCCTTGAAATAAGAATATTTAGAATATAATATAAATATATAAACATAATATTATATATAAATAAGGACTATTTAGAATATAATATAAATATGATAATATATAATATTATATATAATTCTAAATATAGTATTTAGAATATAGTCCTCATCATACTTTCAATTGTTGAGGTAAATAGTAATCTTTTTTTTTTTTTTTTCTTTTGCTAAGGATGAGAGGTGCTGGGTTTAGTGAGGATAGAGCATATGCTCCCTGGATCGTAGAGAAGTATAGTAGAATTTCCAAAGCTAAAGGGAAAGAAAAACATACTTTATGCATGACCCAGAGATAATACAAATATCCCTATCTTGTACAGGTTTGATTGCTTGACTCCACACTCAGATAAGATGAGTGCCCTAAAGGAAAATCATGGAGAGAAACCTTATGGAAAAAAATTTCACTGAGAATGTTAATAATAAATACAAAAGTCTAGGAGACTGAGCTATTAGAGCTTCCCATGACAACAGATTTTTCCAATGGTATTTATCTTCTGTAATTAGTATTTTTTATTTATAATATACATCAAAATTCTAAATATGTCTATTATTTGATCATATAAGTCATTGTAGTGATTTAAATATAATTCATTATAATGGTTTAAGTATATATGTTTATGTTTAAGTATATATATGTGGTTTATATATCTTAATGTGTATATGTATATATATATACACGTTAAATATATAAATGTGGTTTTTATATTGTTTTTTCTTCCACATGATTAACCCAATGAGTTGTTAGAGTTCTGAAATAAAAAAAGTTTCAGAAATATGTGTTACATTTTTCCCTTTTAGAGATTCACAATGAACATTACTATTGTTAAGTCCTCAGAGAAATTATTAAGTGCAGAAAGGTATCAAAATTTGTTGAACCCAACACCTCCCAATCCTATTATATCAGAAAAGTTGTTTTTGTTTTGTTTTATTTTCTTGTCACCTAACACAATAAATTTATAGAAACCAATGTTTCTTGGAACACACTTGAGAATTAATGTTCCACTATAATTCAGGAGATTTCATCTTTAATTTGATCATTTATATTAATTTATGAACAACAGAAAAACAATATTCCATCAGGTAGTTTGAACAGATGTTACCTTATCCATTGTTTCCCTAAAATTGTAGCATATATGACTTTGGAGATGAATACAGACATAAATGAGATAAGAGATAGAGTCTTGTAATTTGTAAGGACCTCAATATAAACTATTAACAATTCATAAAACTAATTAAGAATTAAAATCATTAACTTTAACCACTTGTGATAATATTAAGAAAGGGGCATAAATAAATGTTTCTTTTGAAATTCAAACTTAAAAAATACTAGAAATATTGTTCAAATGACAAAAATAATCACTCAACTTCCTAAATTAATGTTTACAGTTTTATTATTTGAGGTATATTTATTTATAACTGTAACTTATCCTCAATCTATATTGTTAAAGAAAAGTAGACATTGATCAATAAATACTGCTACGTTGATCAAAAAAATATGCTCTGAATTTTTGTTTGTTAGGCAGAAGGAAACATTGGTGAAAAATTTATTGAATGGCTCCTTCATGTGCTTAAAAGGGGAAGTTCATTGTGATCCTGTTAACATGGATGCAACCTAGGTAAGGTAGAACACATTTACACATCCATTATGACATTGGCTAAGACAAAGTCCCTTGTCATTGTTCAGGAAAGTCTTTAGATCCAGCAATAGTCTATCATAAATGTGTTACTTGAGGCTTATGATCATTATCCACATCAGATGTGGATCACTTCAAATTCACAGTTGTTACTCAATTTTAGCTGCTTAGAACCAATTTTAATGAGTTAGAACACAGGATTTTGATACCTCCTAGGCAAGTGCTGCTTCATGTAAAAAGTCCTTTGACAGCCCTTCTTGGTTTCCTACTTTCTTAAATGAACAGATGGTTGCAAAAACATAAGCAGATTAATAGCTGTATAGTTCATATCACTATACTTGTGTCAGGTGTCAGTGTCACATAATTTAATCTTTTTTGTTACAGAATCACCTCATACATAAATGTACAGGATGTTAAGTATGCATCAGCATTTTAAACACTGATATAATTGACAAGAGCATTAATTAGGAATGAAAATAGAAATAGCCTAATTAATATTTGTAGAGTACCTCTTTTTATGTTTTATTTCATATTTATTTTATTTTAAATATCAGTATAGTTAACATACAGTGTTATATTAGTTTTAGGTATACAGTATAGTGATTCAGCAATTCCATATATTACCCAGTCCTCATCACAAGTGCACTTCTTAATCCCTATTGTCCCACGCACCTCCCCTTGGTAACTGTTAATGTGTTCTCTATAGTCAAGAGTCTCTTTCTTTGTCTGTCTGTCTGTCTGTCTCTCTCTCTCTTTTCCTTTGCTCATTTCTATTTCTTAAATTTACACATATGAGTGAAATCATGGCATATTTGTCTTTCTGACTTATTTTACTTAGCATTATACTCTCTGTCTCCATCCATGTTGTTGCAAATGGCAAGATTTCATTTTTTAATTTTTTAATTTTTTATTTTTTAAGTCTTAATTTTTTTTAAAGATTGTATTTATTTATTTGGCAGAGAGAGAGAGAGAAAGAGATCACGGTAGGCAGAGAGGCAGGCAAGAAAGAGACAGGGAAGCAGACTCCCTGCTAAGCAGAGAACCCAATGTGGGGTTCGATCCCATGACCCTTAGATCATGACCTGAACTGAAGGCAGAGGCTTAACCCACTGATCAACTAGGCACCCCACTTTTTTAAAGATTTTATTTATTTATTTGACAGAGAGAAACACAGTTAGAGGGGGAACATAGCAGAGGGAATGAGAGAGGGAGAAGCAGGCTTCCCATTGGGCAGGGATCCCAATGCGGGTCTCCATCCCAGGACTCTGGGATCATGACCAGAGCCGAAGGCAGAGGCTTAACAACTGATCCACCCAGGTGCCCTAATTTCATTCTTTTTTATGGCTGAATAATGAAACACATACATATACTGCATCTTACTTCTCTATTCATCTATCCGTGGATGCTTGAGCTGCTTCCATAATTGGGATATTGTAAATAATGTTGCTGTAAACAGGGGTACATGTATCCTTTTCAGTTAGTGTATTTTGTATTTTTTGAGTACATACCTGGTTCTTAGGGTAGTTCTATTTTTAACTTTTCAAAGAAGCCCTATGCTGTTTTCCACATGGCTGTATCAGTTTGCATTCCCACCAGTAGTGCAAGAGGATTCCTTTTTCTCCACATCCTCGCCAACATTTGTGTTTTTTTGTATTTTTTTATTTCAAACATTCTGGTCAGGTATGAGGTGCTATCTCCTTGTGGTTTTGATTTTATTTCCCTCATGATTAGTGATGTTGAGCATCTTTTCATGTGTCTGTTAATAACCATCTGTGTCTTTTTTTTTTTTTTTTTTAGATTTTATTTATTTATTTGACAGAGAAACACAGCTAGAGAGGGAACACAAGCAGGGGGAGTAAGAGAGGGAGCTCAATCCCAATCCCGGGTCTCCAGGATCATGACCTGAGCCAAAGGCAGTTGCTTAACCAACTGAGCCACCCAGGCGCCCCCATCTGTGTCTTCTTTGGAGAAATGTGTGTTCATGTGTTTGCCCATTTTTAATTGGATTATTTGTGGGGATTTTTGGTGTTGAGTCTTATAAGTTCCTTATATATTTTGGATACTAACCCTTTATGACTTTGACACTTTTGAAGAGGACTATTCATATTATAGGATCCCCCTCAGTTGGGATCTGTCTGTTGTTTTCCCATTCTTAAACTGGAGTTACAAGTTTGCAGGAAAATTTTTGTAAAGGCAAAGTGCTCTTCTCATTGCATCATTCTGCAGGATACATGTTTTAAGATAGCTTACTGAAAATGTTGCTTGAACATTGATTCAGGTAGTGTCTGGCAGGCTTCTTCCTGTAAAGTTTCTGTTTTCTCTTCCCATATACACCCTAAAATTTACCATCTTAATCTTGTCTACAGGAGCTATTGCCATGCTATTCTATTAGGGGTTTTCTAATTCTTTTATCCCTTTCTACATTTATTATTTGGAATTCATCTGTAAAAAAAAAGATGGCTTCTTTCTTTTTTCTTTCTTTTTCTTTTCTTTTTTTCAGTATTATTTATGTCAGTATGGACTCATGGGAATTTATTCATTTCTTTGGGTTATGACCTAATACTTCCATTATTTATTTTGTTGCACACATTATTCCACCTCTGACCATTGGGAGCTCTTTCAGAGCAATTCCTCGGTCCCCATATCCTTTACACATGCTCCAACACTTTATTGTTTTCTTGTTATATGTGTGTGCATGTGTGTGTTTAAGCATTTCCTTACTTTATGGAATGGTAAGTATTTGGCCTGCTTTGGATTTGTCATGAAGTATGTATCCAAACACAGCTGCAAGTATTAGCTACAAAGCAAATGCCACATTGTTTTAGTAAATAAATAAAGAAATGTTACAGTCTAGCAACATTGCATCCAGCAAGTTAAGGTTCTTTTGCTGAGCTTATGTAACAGGAACACTTTCATTTGGGATGATTATTATGGCAATAAAATATTTTGTATGCCGCATTACAGTTGGGAAACATTATCTATGATTCCTCTTGGTATATCTGCACTTTGATGGGCACATTATTGTTAAAATTATAAGGAGATGGCGCCTGGGTGGCTCAGTGGGTTAAAAGCCTCTGCTTTCGGCTCAGGTCATGATCTCAGGGTCCTGGGATCAAGGCCCACATCAGGCTCTCTGCTCAGTAGGGAGCCTGCTTCCTCCTCTCTCTCTGCCTGCCTCTCTTCCTACTTGTGATCTCTCTCTCTGTCAAATAAATACATAAAATCTTAAAAAAAATAAAAAAATTATAAGGAGATTTTAGATATTAGGAAATACAGAGTTTTAAATCCTTAAAATAGGTTATAAAACTGTTTATCAATGGCAGACTTTCCCCTTTTTCTAATGAGAACATTGTGTGGCAATATTACTTCTATATAATTATACAAAATTAGAAGGACCTTTACAAGAAAGAAATTGGTATGTCTTAAAAGGATACTTCTCAGGTTTCTGTGAACTGTACAGTAAAAATATTCATTGAGTTTTAAGAGGAAAAAATGTATTTAATCTAATCAGCACAATGACATATTTCTGATAAATTGCTTTAGGTTAAACATTATTATCAGGTACTTCCAGTGATGTCATACCATCAGCAACATTATACATTACAGAAACATGTCATTCTCTGTAACTTAGGTTGTTACTTCATATGTACAGGGATCATTGTAATGCCATTTTCACCCCTTTAACAATTTTAAGCATGATAGTTTTATTTTTCCCAAAAACTGATCGCTGAATAGTATCACTTACTAAGATGTATTTTTAGAGGTAATATTATTATAGTTCAATCAGAAACAAAAACTAATTTTTATAGATGAACCTTACCATAAATGCTGCTAATACTATTTTAATGGAATATCCTAGGACTTCCCCAATTTTCTATGGGAAAAGGACATACCTAACAGTCAGTTATAGTTTCTATTCATTTATACTCTCATTGAATCTAAAACAACACTCTAAATAGTTTATCCTAACATTACCGTATTTAGAAAAAATAATAATGTAAATTATCAAAGGAATTAAAATACACATAAGTAGCCCTATTTAAAGGTATCAGTATTGACCTGTTATTCTCAAGTAAAGCTACTTTATATTGTTTATGATATTGAAATTGTGTTGTTTTTTCTGCTAGTCTGATACCAATACTGCCCTGCACACACACTTAGAGATATTTATGTTAAAATATATTGATTTATTATTAAGATTTATATTCTGAGATTCATTTCAAAGAATTACCTTATGTGATTATGGGGGCTGCCCAAGCAAATACAAAATCAGTAAAGCAGATTATGAGTAGTACAGCATTCCACTGGCACAGATCATTGGTATCCATAGGTGGAATTCTTCTTCCTTGGGAAAACTTTCAAGGCTTTCCACTGAGTAAGGCAGGCCCACCCAGATTATCTAGAATAACTCTTCTTACAAAAAGTAAACTGTTTAGGACTTTAATTGAATCTGAAAAATTCTTCTTCAGCAGTTCACAAATAATGTGATTGAAAGACTAGAGACTGTGGCCTAATTAGGTTGACACATCAAAAAAGCTATTGTAACCATTGCCTTAAGTGATAGTTCAACATCCCCTTCTCCTACATTTTTAAAATTTGAATTATAGCATTAGCAATAAAGAAAAAAAGGAAACCTAAATATTTAAAACATTGTTTTTTCTTCCCCCAAATTATTTTTTCTTATTTTAAAATTAAATGGGTATATATTACTGTCTTCATAGCATTCAGCATTAGAAGTAGAGTTATAATTAGTGGATATATAAAAAAGTGGGGTTTTCTCAAAGCATTGTTAGTTTTGAGCATGAAGACCTCATTAACATAGAGCAGACAAAGTATTAATCTTTTACAGAGGAAAGTTATAAGGAATGAGTGACACAAACATTGTCAATGGAAGAGGTAGAAACATTAATCATTGAAATTCTAAACTTTAAATAATGTAAAAAAATAGAAATTTAAGTGGCATATATAAAATTATTTTGAAGGTGTTTCCTTATTAAAGTAAACTTCAGCATATTAAACTATTCATAATTTGTTTTCTGTGACAATGCTACAAATGTATAAGAATCATACATAGGATCAGAAATGGAATATTTAGGACAGACATGTATCTATGATTTCTCACTAGGTCCAAATCTAAGTATGATTTAGACTTTTTAAATCAGTTTTTTAAAATTTATTTTACTCCTAATATGTGATTGAGAAAGCACTTTAACAATTTTTTTTTTAAGATTTTATTTATTTATTTGACAGAGAGAGGTCACAAGTAGGCGGAGAGGCAGACAGAGAGGAGGAAGCAGGTTCCCTGCCGAGCAGAGGGCCCGAGGCGGGCCTCGATCCCAGGACCCTGAGATCATGACCTGAGCCGAAGGCAGAGGCTTTAACCCACTGAGCCACCCAGGTGCCCAACAAATTTTTTGTTTTAAGATTTTATTTACTTGTTTGACAGAGAGAGAAACAGCGAGAGAAGGAATACAAGCAGGGGGGAGCCAAGGGAAAAGGAGAAGCAGGCTCCCCACTGAGAAGGGAGCCTGATGTGGGGCTCCACTCCATCCCAGGGAGGACCCTGGAATCATGATCTAAGCTGAAGGCAGACATTTAACGACTGAGTCACCCAGGCATCCCTAACAGATTATTTCTTAAAAAGAGTAGGAAAAAATTTATACTTCTTTAAAAACAAAATGCCTTAAAAAATCATGGACAGAGGTACAGGCTAATTCTTTGGTAATTCTCCCTTTAACATTTTGAAGTCTACTTTCCAGGACACCTTCCAATCAGGGAGCTCCAGTTCTTTCATTTTCCACCAAGTACTTTAGCTGACATTATTTTCGTTTTCTAGCTGAAGTAGTATCTGCTCCAACTTCCTGACCAAAGGTTAATCTGTATAGGTAAGTAGAGGAAAGACTCAATTAAAGACAATATTTACATCTTTTCCTGAAATTTCCTCCTATGAAATTATTATAACCCTAAATTATCTTCATCATGAGTACCCGAAATGCTTGTTTAAAATCTAATTTCCTAGGCCACAACCCAGAAACAGACTTTCTGTACTGGGACATAGGAAATCAACATGATAGAACAAGCATTCCTGAATATTCTCTTGTGTACTTAATTTTGAGAAACAACTACCTTTGGTAAATTGTTTTATAACATAGGACCTGAAATGTTTAAACTTTTACAAAGTACTCCTTTCTCTGGAATGTGTTTTTTACTATACTTCAGGAAAATAATAAGAAACTAATCATTTAAAAGTACACATCAGCTGGTTTAGATCATTCAAATTAGACACCCAGAGAAGGCTTCCTACCTCCCCTGTCAATTGAACAACTTACTTAAGGAGCTCTGTCAGATACAATCCGCTTTACTTCATTTTGTCCCCTGCTGATATCGTTTTACGGGGGATTGCCAACACGCTGAGTGCCTGAGGGATCTAAACTCAGATTACAAAAGCAAACCCTGAATGCATGCTCTCTGAAAGGTAGACTTCTATGGGCTACAATGCCAAGTGTTTAGGAGTGTGTCAAATAACAGTGACACCACCTTGCAACTATTTCACTTTATAAGATATTTTTAATGCTCACCCTCAGGAGAAGATTCTCATTGCAAGTATCAAGAACTCACTGAAGATCATAGCACAAAGCTGTGCCCCATATGCATTCTGCAGCCACAATTCCAAGTCTAGTTATGACCTAGAGGTTAGAGGATAATTTGAATAGTGTTTTCTCCCAACCCAACCCCCAGTAAATGTTTTACTTTACTCTTGCTAAGGATCCTTTAAGGAACATTTAGATCCTATTTCTGTAACTATAGAGCAAGATCTATCCCTCACATGGACGTAAATGTCTAGCCTCTTTTGTTATTATGTCAGGAATTTTCTTTCATTTGTTTTCTTGCTGTTTGAAGACTGAAGCCAACAAATATGCTAACAAAATATTTTACAATACAGCAGTCTGAGGAGTCTATTCAGAAACTTATCCAAGAATGATATGTAACTAAACTTCAAATCTGCAGACACCCAATGCTTGTTTGTAAAATAGACATGGTGAGCTTTGTTGGCAACCATCTTCAATAGCCAGACCTTTCTTCCCATTCCACTGCTGCACTCAAATCCTAAAGGCTTATGCCTGGAAAATCTGCATAGTCCCATCAAAGCTACTCAACCCATAGTACCTAAAGTAATTCAGATAAACTCATTTCTTATTAGGAAAGATGTGTAGTAAGCAAAATAAACAAGGCAGTCTTCATTCCTGCTACCTTAAATAAGAGTTCTCTCTTGACTAGCTCATTTGCAAGGCTTTTAATTTTTTACTCAGTTGAGTAGTTTTCAGAGAGCTCACATACTCCCTCTACATTAACTACTACTGTTAAGCGGGTTGAATATTCGATTAAATTCAGTACTCTTGAAGACACAGATGTAGGCATAAAAATAATTTTAAAATGTCCTCAAGGAACTTATTCTTAAAATTGTGTGAAGGAAGAAAAGGTAATTATGAAGATAATGCAATGGCATATGTCAGGTGTCTCAAAAGAAGGGGAAAATTACCATTGAGGTTCAGAGCCAGATTATGAGTCTCAAGTTCTCAGAGGTGATGTCACTCTGACCTCCTCAAGGTAACCAGGAAACTACTATCTTGGAAAATAGTAGAATATGGAATGCTTAAATTTAGAGTAAAGAGGAGGATTTTAACATATTGATACCAAGTTATAGCACATCAATTTTAAGAATATTACATCTGTTTGAACTTGGTGAAACATCTTAGCCTCTCAGGTTAAGGAGGCAGCACAGTCTAGAATCTTGGATGTCCAGTGGGGGCGCCTGGGTGGCTCAGTCGTTGGGTGTCTGCCTTCAGCTCAGGTCATGATTCCAGAATTCCAGGATCGAGTCCCTCATCTGGCTCCCTGCTCTGTGGGAAGCCTGCTTCTCCCTCTCTCTCACTCCCCCTGCTTGCATTCCCTCTCTAGCTGTGTTCCTCTGTCAGATAAATAAATAAAATCTTTAAAAAAATAAATAAGAGAATGTGAGTGGCCTAAGTCACAATACTACTTCAAGTTACATAAAGTAATAATTATATGACCTTGAGCTAATTATTTTGCGTTGAATTGTCAAGGGTGAAACAATAAGTACCTAATTTTCAAGATTGATTGAGATGATTGAGTAAAGACATAGTATCTAAGGCTTGTTTTAAGTCTGTGCACATGCATAGTCTTTAGAAAGCTTGAAATTTGCCGTCCTTATATTTGGCAAGCATTAGACACTCTGAATTTGTCATTAGGAAAAACTCTTAATCTCAGAGCAAAGAAATATTGGGACAAGAATATAGTTTTGCCCTATTTTAAAATGTCCTCAAGACTGAGACACAAATTCGGAATGCCTATCATACACTTGCAAGTAATGTAAAGGAATATCATGGGCCACAAATAAATGTTTATTCCCATTTTTCTTGAAATCTAGACTCTGAATCTTTTTTTCTTTTTGACAAAGATATAGGTACAGATAAATTTTCTATAGTATAAGTCGAACAACAGAATAAGGACAGTAAGTGGCAACTGTCACTCTTGTGATGTCAGTAGGATGACAATGTAGAAATTGTTGATTTGGGCAGTTTATGTCCCTTCTAAAAAGAATAGCTGCTATCAGATCTTGACAACTATTGTTATGTGGAAATTCATATACTATGTTAGTAGATTTTTCTAAAGAAATTGGAAATCTGATTTTTTTTAAAGAATAAAATCTACTGGCTGAAATGTTGAGTTGAAACAAAACAAAACAAAAACCCATTCACACTCATTCTGCTGAACAAACATGTCTGTGAAATTGCTCATATAACCTCATCTTGTTGTTCTGTTTGATGTAACCATAAATATATATGTTCCTCTCTTGTCTGTTTATGTTACCAGTGAAGGCAAATGGCAGTAGGCACCCCTGAGATTATTTTTGCTGAATTCCTGCCATTATTTTCTCTCAGCATCCCAGATAAATCACAGGAGTGATGTTCTCACATATTTGGCATCATCAGTGAAAAGTTGGACACTATTTATAATTTAGTCTAATAATACTAAACCCTAGATCATATTAAAGCTACTTAAGTTCTCTGATATAATTAGTTACAAACTACTTAAAATTTCTGATTTAATTAGTTACAAGTGGGTCTAGGGCATCATTATTTTAAAGCTTTCTGGAAAATTCTAATACACAGAGTTACCAGTAACTGCTGTAGTTTGGACTCATCTTTTCACTCATGAGGAAACTGAAGATATGAGGAAATGATATAGCTAGAATAGCTAGTGTGTACTAATTCCACACTATGCCTGACATGGGTGCTAAGTGCTAGTGTTAGTGTATAGCTGCTAAAGGGGTCCCTGTTAGCTTAGATCTTCCTTACAAAAATCATTTCCATTACAAAATCCATTGTGGATTTGTTTTCTACTTTTAGTTTTGCACAAATTCTACAAAACATACAAATTTTACAAAACAAAGCAACTATTGGGGTCAAGGACTTTATCTTCTGTTATCTCAGAACCAGAGTTTCAATGCATAGGTCCAATTTGGAGCTATAATCAATGGATTTATTTTGTTAGTTGAAACACTAACATGCTGCAGAAATCACCACAAAATATATTTTCGGTTGGGTGACACCTGTAGTGGTCCCATTGAATCAAGTTGTTTTGTATTTAAAGTGCTTCACCTCTTATTTAATGTGGCAGGTGGTTGAGACTGTTTGCTTTTCAACAGACTCAAAAAAGAAAAAGGAAAAGCATGGTCTCATTAGAAGGAAATATATAACACCAGAAAGTAATCCAGACTCCTCAAGGACCACAAATTTGCACAGGGACTTAGACTAGTACCTCATATTAAAAATATGTTATAATTACACTTGTATTATTATCTGTAGAATTTTGTCATAGAGTGTGTTTTAGAATAGTTCATACAGAGAGTGGATTTTATTTGTTTTTTTAAAGATTTTATGTATTCATGAGAGACAGAGAGGCAGAGGCAGAAGCAGGGGGGCTCAATGCAGGACTCAATCCCAGGACCCTGGGATCATAACTGAGCCAAAGGGAGATGCTTAACTGACTGAGCCACCCAGGCACAGTGTGGAGAGTGAATTTTATTATTTGTTAATGTGTTATATGAATTTAGAGCAGAGGTCAGCAAGCTTCTTTTTTTTTTTTTAATTGCCAGATAAATATTTTAGGCTTTGCAGGCCAGATGGTCTCTATCACAGCTTTATAACTCTACTATTATAGTGGGAAAGCAGCTATAGACAAAATGTAAACAGTCATGGCTGTGTCCCAATAAAACTTTATTTATAAAAGTAGTCTTTAGGCTGCTAGATGGAGTGGATCCATGGATCATAATTTGCCAACCTCAACTATAGTGGATAATAATAAATGGGGGCACCTGGGTGGCTCAGTTGGTTAAGCCACTGCCTTCAGCTCAGGTAGTCCCGGGATCCAGCCCTGCGTGGGGCTCCCTGCTCTGCGGGAAGCCTGCTTCTACCTCTCTCACTCCCTCTGCTTGTGTTCCCTCTCTAGCTGTGTTTCTCTCTGTCAAATAAATAAATAAAATCTTAAAAAATAATAATAATAAATGATACCCAATTTTTGAGTATTGATCTAGTTATAAATAGGTATGCTTCCCTAACAACTGCAGGGATCCTCATATAACTCAAAATGAAAATAAATCTAGGCAATATCATAATTAGGTAGAATGATTAAATCAATATATTTAAGGTATTTGATGAGTTGCTAGAGTAGTGCTAGAGAAGCTAACCTTTATAAGAAGTTTCCAAAAATCTCCTATTTTCTGTGATAATTTATGTATTCACTGTTTTGAAAAAGGAAGATCTAACCCAGCATTTTTTCTTCTGATGATTCAAATCAGACAAAATTTTTTGAAAACTCAGACATATATTATAATGGGTGCTCATTAATATCTCATTTTTCTTGATCCCTATCCTAGCTATAATTTGATCAATTTCTAATAAGATTTCATTGAGACTGAGATTCCTACCTCATCTGCTTCTCAATTCTATGAGGAGACATCAATCCTTATCAAAGTCTGCCATTTCTACCTTTACTGGATAATAAATGCCTCTGCATGTCCACCTGGCTACATAGCCCCCTACCGAATCAATGCAACAGCTGCTGGTAAACATTGTTCAGACCTTGCTACTCAAACTGCGCTTCATGGGCCAACAGCATTTATTCATCTGGGATATTGTTAAAAAAACAAAATACTGAATCTGAATTATATGTGGATTAAAGTTCAGAAACTACTGGTTAAGACACATACAAAATGCATTCCCAGATACTCAGTAGACATCTGAGATGACTTTATGATCTTAAAATGTTTATTTTAATTAGGAATTTACCCTAAGGGTACCCCTGCAAGTAGGGACTCCACCCTTGGCTAGGACTACAAAACAAATCCAGCTAAATGGGGAAAATGTTCTTTAGCAAAGGAAATCAGAATATGCAATTGAAAATGTTTACTTTTCAACTGACAGCTCATATATCCTATTGAGAGAATCTTCATACTCATGTAGTTATTCTTAGCATGTGCTAAGTTAACACAAGGGTTGTTGTTACTTTCTATGCTAACAACTAGAATATGACCATTGCAGAGGTATAAATTGCCCAGTGATAGAAGTATTGACCCTAAAAAGAAAAGACTGGAATATAATATGGAGGCCACATTGATAAGACACTAGAGAATCTATTATATTCACCTTAAGAATCAATACAGTAACACTTCCATCTCAGAGAATAACTCTCCTTTTCAAAACCCTGACAGCATTTAGTCTATTATTCCCCAGAGTGCATGGCTTTGGTCCTGGCCCATATTCCTGTTGAGTTACACCTTGGCATAAGGAGACTGACATGCTTTTACTGTAGACTAATCCCCCAGAACACATCCCTATAGGTGTACAAGGTGATCCATAGGGGCAGAATGGCAATATTTAAATTTTATTTCTAATTTCTCAATCTCTTTATATTTCAATTCTCTTTCTATACTACTTATTAATACAATTGTGTTCATTAACAATTAATATTGAACAAATATTCATATATTAGAGACACAAAGTTTCTCTTTCATTTTTCTTAGTGTAGTGTGTGTTTAGGGTGCCTGGGTGGCTCAGTCAGTTAAGTCTCTGACTTTGGCTCAGATCGTGATCCCAGGGTCTTGGGATCAAGCCCTGCATTGGATTCTCTCCTCAGCGGGGGGTCTGCTCCATCTGCCTTTCCCCCATCCATGCTCTGTCTCACTCTCTCACTTGCACTCTCTCTCATAAATAAATACAGTCTTTAAAAAAAAAAAAGCGTATATGTTCAAAATATGGAAACCTTTAGAACAGAAAACCAGGAAAGCTCCAAGATGATGATCTATCAGAATTCTGTTGTATATACAATATCTGTTGTCAATTTGTATATACAATATGTATGTAAAAATAAATTTAAAAGACATTTCCTAACAAAATTGATCAATATTTTGATATTGTTTCATTTAGTCATCTATATTTTAGGAGAGGACTATTTTCTTGTATAATGTATAGAGAGCCATAGACATTATATAGTATAAGAAACTGGATTCATAATTTTTACTATAAAATACCAAAAGGCCCTTATTTCTTATTTTTTAAAGATTTTTTTATTTATTTTTTGACAGAACACACACTAGTAGGCAAAGCAGTAAGCAGAGCAAGAGGAAGAGTCAGACTCCCCACTGAGCAGAGAGCCTAATGTGGGGCTTGATCTCAGAACTCTGGAATCATGACCTATGCCAAAGACAGACACTTAACTGACTGAGCCACCCAGGCACCTTAATGGCCCTTATTTCTATGAGCAACCAAGTCAACATTTAGATCTTAAGGAAGTAAAGTATATTCATTTTCACACACAGAGAAGAATTATATTTCAACTTATTTTGGCTTCTGTTATCCTCATTATATGCTTGTTTTTATTATATATTAACATAGTAATCTTCAATTTATTTTTTCTATGTTTCTATCTTAGCTGTCAATTTCACATGTAAATTGAATAGCTTTAAAACGAAAGTTTCAGCCTCAACCCTCCTAGCTGCTGTAAATGTTAAAACTACTTGCTAAACTGAAGTCAGTCATTGCCTTACATCTATACCTTTTGAATATTTCACAGGATTACATATTTTTAATGTTTGAATTTAATGGAAATAAACACATGCTTTTAAGTAAAACTCAGAGTGCTACTTTGCACTTTGAAGAATATGACAATAATGAAATATAATTCTTATCAATTTCAACTGATCACATCCTTGTTGATCTGTGTTTATTAGCATTAAAGATAACTTTTCATACGTCCTCATTATATTGAAATTTTTTATTTGTAAAATCATCTGTAGTTTCAAAGTACATTAAGTTTTTAGAAATAAAAAAAAAAAATCTATCATTACAGAGTTTGACTAGGATCAAACTAAAGGTAAGTGACTTGACTGGCTAATCCTGCCTGAACACTAAACATCGAAGATCCCCTGAAACATTAAAGACTAGGATCATACTGGATGTTGGCCTAAGTTTTCAACTTTTTCATACAGTATAAATTATAACAAGGTCATGATAAATGTATTGGTCCAAAATATTTTAACTTTTGTTTTCATTTTTTTTCTTTATACCCCTTGCTGCACTTTAGACTCTTATTACCTAATTATCTATTAATAAGGAATATACTCATATAATAGAGGTTGATACTATATTTAAATACCTATATATACTCATAAATGTAGTTTTATACAAATAGAATACTATACATTTTAATGGATTTTGTAGGATAATCCTAAATTATTTCTAGGTAAAGTTACAACCTGGGAGTTGCAAAACCTAAGTTTGGATCCACTACTAATTAATGAAATAACTTTGGGTATGAATGTTGATTAAATTTCTGGACTTCAGTTTCATTGTGCGTCAAAGGAGATGAAACCAATTTTATGGATTTTCAATAATTTTGAGTTGCAAAATTATTTGAAATCTATAAAACTCTAATAATATGTGCCTTGTTACTAGTAATTTCACAAAATGAGCAGTGTTCAAGGATTAGGTCAATTAAGTCTTCCCATGGGGCTCAATGCAAATTTAAATTTCAGTGTGCATATGCATATGTGTCTATATACCATTAAAATATATTTTTAAATTTTGAGCTGGATTTTACCTATACTTTCTATTCTCCTCCTCACCAGCCTACAGATTTTAACAAGGTTTGCCAATGTCTCATTTACAAAAGTAACACTATTTCATTCTGTCTTCTATGAGCTAAAGAAGTTATTATTCAATATGTAAGCTTCAAAACTTCAAAAGAAATCTACTAAAAGGGATATTTTTCTTTCTTTCTACTTGCCATTAATTAGTGCCTAACATGAAGAGTTGTCCCTGACCAAAAAAAAAAAAAAAAGTAATAAGTAAACTTTATAAAACATAGCAATAATGGTTTTATACCCATTATTGGAAGGATTGCTTCTCAAAAAAAAGTTATTTCAAATGAATATTTTCCTGTAGTTATGTAGACAAAACCTATATTCTCATTTGAGGACATAATGAAGAGGTAATTCTTGGTAAAGAGAAACACAGTTTCAAAAAAAAAGAATCTTTGGGGCATTGGGGTGGCTCAGTTGGTTAAGCATCTGTCGTTGGCTCAGGTATTGATCCCAGGGTCCTGGAACTGAGTCCTATGTTGGGCTCCCTGCTCAGTGGGGTGTCTGCTTCTCCCAGTCCCTCTGTCCCTTGCTCCTGCTTGTGCATGCCCTCTCTCTCTCTCAAATAAATAAATCTTAAAAAAAAAAAGAATCTCTTAAAATGTGTTCCTAAAATATTCCTAAAGATATGCAAATTTGCCACACCACTCTCTTCATATAAGACTTTAAATTTTAGTATAAGTAAAGATAAGATGAGAAAATAAAAATAATATTGAGATTGCATATTGCTTAATAATGTAATCAGTGCACATGAAATTTTCTAACTAAAGTGAACTTGCAGAGAGGTCTGTAATTTGTTATAAGTCAGTTATCACTGACCCATGTAGCAGCATTAACTGTTTTACATAATGTTGTGTGATGTGAAGGACACTTCAGTGATGCAGATTGTGGGGGGAAAATTACTAGTGATAAATCCAAAAGAATCCCCAAATACTGGATTTACATCTAAAACTCATGGTTTCAACATAAAAATAGAGAGTAATTTTATTTTGTTTTATATAGTTTAAAAGTGGCCCAGTTATATTTGATAACTAATGATTGCTAGGAAATACTCAGGCAGCTGTATTGCAGTTTGGAAATTATGATTGCTTTTGAGAAAACCTAATGTGCAGTTTTTAAATAATTGTAAAATTATAAGGTCAAAAACTTGTAAATAGAAAGTGTTTCAGATATAACTATCAACCTACATGAATAGTTTCTCATTTTTAATGTTATTAAAATAACCACTGAATACATTCATTCAAGTAAGTTGATTTTTACCAAAACAAAGCAAAACAAAACAACCCTCCTCAAAACAAAACAAAAAAACAACAACAACAAAAATCAGTCAAACTTGCTTGATGACTTGCTGGTTATTCATCTGAAGTGTCTAGAAACATCTGTTAAAATGGTATGTTGGACATGTCGCAGGCTTTTTGTGCTTGCACAGAGTAGAAAATGCAACTTAAATAAATCTGTGCTTTGTATGAAGCCTATAGTAAACCATGAACATAGATTTATTTGTAATTTGGTCATTTGTGATATATTTTAAATAGTGTTAGAGATTTGATCCATGCTTTTAGCTCTTATTGACCTCAGTTTATGTGTATTCACAGAAGTTTTAAACTTTCAGTTCTCACACAATTATGGAAAAATATCTTAACTCAGGGTTTTTAAAATTTTTATTTATTTTTTTAACTTGGCAATTTCCAGCAATTACTACTTTTTTACTTTGCAGAGACACTGGTAAGATATTAATGGGAATTTACTGTGACAAGTCCTGGAGAATTCTTCAGCTGAACACTTCTTTTATCCGTACTGAACAAAGATGTTTGAAATTGTTGATGCTGAATTCAATGTTCATCCCTTTTCTATTTCAAATTATTGTTATGTTTCCTAAAGCTTACTAGTTATCCAGTGAAATCTGCTTGAAGACTCACATCACTAAATTAGAGTTAAAAATAAATCTAAGAAGATAAGTTCAAATAAACAAAAGCTGTACACTGTATTATACATAGCTCTTAACAGTTTGTGTTCCCAACAAGTCTAACTTACTGCTATAGATTAGGTTCTAGTTATAGAAACACAATTACTGGACCATGGCATGGCTTGTTTGGGGAACTCAGACTTCTTATCTGTTTGAATTACTCCACACTCACTCTAATCAGTTCAGCTATGAGCAGTAGCTAAATATGACTGGAAAAAAAAATCAACCATGAAACAGTCAATTTAGAGGCTGCCTAAAAAGTACATGCATACTGTGGGGAAAATAGATTCTAATGATAATAAAGAAATTAAATAAAACAGCTTAAAATAAGTTGAGATGAAATAGAATTTATTTTAACACCTGGAATACTCTAAGTATTTTTGAGGGTGAGGACCAGTTTCTCAAAATAATATGGACCTTTCACTAATCCAACTTCCACTTTCTTTCTTTATGAATTTTTTGTAGAAATGATACAGATAAGTCATAATTTCTGCAGAAATTCTCTCTAGAAATATCCTCTATTTACAGCATCTATTCACTCCATTTTTCATTCAAAGAGTAATGAAATGCATAATCCTCTGCTAAATTTACTGTGGAAAATCCCATTGCATTTCAAAGCAGTAATCTTTCTAGTCAAAAGATAACATTTTTAAAGGTTGAATTGGACCCCTGTGTTTTCCTTAACTAGACACCTGAGAATGAAAAACACAACTGTCAAGATCTCTCCTAGCTGGCATTACAGGAAACTTAATCCATTTACTTAATAGTGTGATGCAAGCCAGAAAACACTAGAAAAACACTTCAGTTCATTATTTAAATACCTATGTCCAGTACAGTTTTAGGGTTCTTGAGGGAGAAAGTGAGCTATTTTCTTAGCAACTGGTAAGTAAAGAAACATTACAAA